>CAUYRH010109904.1:0-11759 GCA_963574655.1 Perodicticus potto
ACAGAGCCTCGAGCTGTCACCCTGGATAGGGTGCCGTGGCATCTCAGCTCACAGCAACCTTAAATTCCTGGGCTCAAGCGAGTCTCCTGCCTCCGCCTCCCAAGTAGCTGGGACTACAGGCGCCCGCCACAACGCCCAGCCATTTTTTGGTTGCAGCCATCATTGTTGTTTGGCGGGCCCGGGCTGGATTTGAACCTGCCAGCTCCAGTGTACGTGGCTGGCACCTTAGCCCGCTGAGCCACAGGCGCCGAGCCATGGAAAATTTTTATGAATTGCTCTATTTCAGGAATTGGCAAGTTATGGTCCATGGACCAAATGGAGCTTATTCTTGTTTTTGCAGACACATATTTCTGAAATGATTTACATATATTCTGTGGCTACTTTCACACAACAGCAAAGGTGACTAGCTGGCAGACAGTATCGCCCAAGAAGCCCAAAATGTGGACCATCTGGCTTTTTACAGAAAAAGTTTACTGCTTCAGCCAGGCATGATGGTTCACATCTGTAATCCCAGGACTCTGGGAGGCCAACGAGGGCGGATCACCTGAGCTCATGAGTTTCAGAACAGCCTGAGCTAGAGCAAGATCCCGTTTTCAAAAATAGCAGGGTGTTGCGGCAGGTCCCTGTAGTCCTAGCTACTGGGGAGGCTGAGGCAAGAGGATCACTTGAGCCTAAGAGTCTGAGGTTGCTATGAGCTATGATGCCAAAGCACTCTATCAGGGCAACAAAGTGAGTCCTATCTCAACAACAACAAAAAAAAAGTTTACTGTTTCCTGTTATGTGTTATAATTAAGAACTGTTCAGCTGGGCAGGTGGATTGCTGGCACTCAAAAGATCAAGACCACAGCTCAGCACCTGTAGCAAAGTGGTTGCAGTGCCAGCCACATACGCCAAGGGTGGTAGGTTCAAATCCGACCCAAACCAGTTAAACAACAATGACAACTGACACAGAAAATAGATGGGCATTTTGGCAGGCACCTGTAGTCCCAGCTACTTGGGAGGCTGAGGCAAGAGAATCGCTTAATCCATAAGTGGGAGGTTACTGTGAGTTGTGACACCAAAGCACTCTACTGGGGCGACACAGTGAAACACTGTCTAAAAAGAAAAAAAAAGAGTTCAAGACCAGCCTGAGCAAGAGTGAGACCCCCATCTCTATTGAAATTAGAAAAACTGAAGCAAGAACAATCTCCTGAGCCCAAAACTTTGAGGTTGCATGAGCTATGATGACACCATGACACTCTACCCAGGGTGGGAGTAAGACTCTATCTCCCAAAAAAATAAAAAGCACTATCCATCAAATGACATCATTAAGAGAGTTAAAAAAAATCTATCAAAAACTCCTTCAAAAACATAAGACAAATGACCAAACAAAAAAATAGGCAAAAAGATTTTAATAGGCACTTCACTTAGAAGGATAGTGAAATGGTCATTAAACATAAAAAGCCACCCAACTTCAACCGGCCATTGTGGCGGGCATCTGTAGTCCCAGCTACTTGGGAGGCCGTGGCAAGAGAATCACTTAAGCCCAAGAGTTTAAGGTTGCTGTGAACTGTAGGACTCTGTCTCAGCAAAAAGGAAAGAAAAAGTACCCACTTCTTTAGTTATCAGCAACAAAAAAAACAATGAAATATCACCACAAATCCACAAAACAATGTTTAAAAAGACAAATTGGGCACAGTGGCTCACACCTATAATCCTAGTATTTTGAGAGGCTGAGGTGGGAGAAATCAATTAAGGAAAGAAGTACAAGACCAGCTGGATAATACAGAGATTCTGCCTCTTAAAAAAAGAGGAAAAATTAGCCAAACACAGTGGTGAGCATTTGTATCCTAGCTACTGGGGAGGCTGAGGCAAGAAGATCTGCTTGAAGCCAGGAGTTACAGGATACAGTAAGCTGTGATCTTCACTCTAGCCTGGGTGACAGAGTGAGACCCATATCTCTTAAAAAGAAAGAAAACTTCTAAGCATTAGTAAGAAAAGTAGAGAAATAGAGCTCTTGGACATTGCTCCTGAGAGTATAAACTGGTACAAATGCCCTGTAAAACTGTTTGACAGTATCTCATAAGACTGAACACCCATGCCCTGTGACCAAGCAATTGCACTCTTAGGAATGTAACCAAGAAAAATATCTTATGGGTGGCACCTGTGGCTCAAGGGCGCTGGCCCCATATACCAGAGGTGGCGGTTCAAACTCGGCCCAGGCCAAAAACTGCAAAAAAAAAAAGAAAAATATCTCCTTACCAAAAGACATATATAAAAATATTCATAGCACGGGGTGGCGCCTGTGGCTCAAAGGGGTAGGGCGCCGGTCCCATATGCCGGAGGTGGTGGGTTCAAACCCAGCCCCAGCCAAAAACTGCAAAAAAAATATTCACAGCACGGCGGTGCCTGTTGCCCAGTTGAGTAGGGCGCCGGCCCCATATACCGAGGGGGCAGGTTCAAATCCAGCCCCAGCCAAACTGCAACAAAAAAATAGCCAGGCGTTGTGGTGGGCACCTTGTAGTCCCAGGTACTGGGAGACTGAGGCAAGAGAATCACCTAAGCCCAAGAACAGGAGGTTGCTGTGAGCTATAATGCCACAGCACTCTACTGAGGGCAACAAAGTGACACTCAAGTCTCTAAAAAAAAAAAAGAAAGAAAGAAAGAGAAGATACTGGTATTAATATTGTGAAATTAGGCTTGGCACCTGTGGCTCAACTGGCTAAGGCACCTGCCACATACACCTGAGCTGGTGGGTTCAAATCCAACCTGGGCCCACCAAACAACGACAGCTGCAACCAAAAAATAGCCTGACGTTGTGGTGGGCACCTGTAGTCCCAGCTACATAGGAGGCAGAGGCAAGAGAAGCACTTGAGCCCAGGAGTAGGAGGTTGCTATGAGCTGTGACACCACAGCACTCTACCAAGGTCAACAAAGTGAGACTCTGTCTCTTAAAAAAGAAAAAAAAATTCACAGCAGCACTATTTAAAATAGGCCTATGCTATAAATTATCCCCAAAAGACTATCAAGGAGAGACTGGATAAATAAAGTGTGGTAAATTCCCAGAGTGCAATATTATACAGCAAGAGATGTCAAATTATGTACTAGCTGTCCAATTTGTTAAATCAAGGGTGTTTTTATTTTATTTTTTATTTTTTTTGAGACAGAGCCTCAAGCTGTCACCCTGGGTAGAGTACCATGGCATCACAGCTCACAGCAACCTCCAACTCCTGGGCTCAAGTGATTCTCCTGCTTCTGCCTCCCAAGTAGTTGGGACTATAGGCACCCACCACAATGCCCAGCTATTTTTTGGTTGCAGCCATCATCGTTGTTTGGCAGGCCCAGGCTGGATTCGAACCTGCCGGCTCAGGTGTATGTGGCTGGCGCTTTAGCCGCTTAAGCCACAGGTGCTGAGCCGTTAAATCAAGTTTTACTACAACGTAGCAGCACCCATTCATTTATGTGTTGCACATAGCTGCTTTCATGTTCTACAATCCTGGAAATATTTACCATCTGCCCTTTTAAGAAAAAATTTACTAGCACCATAGAGCAATGTGAATGAACAAATTACAATCACAATACCATGGAAAAATTATACAAAATGTAATGTTTGCTAGTATGTTTCAAAAATGTAAAGCATAAAATGTCACAATGTATTTATTTTCATTGTTACAAAGGGGTCCTAACCCATAGGTTGAGAAACGCTACATAGGTTGAGAAACGAAACACTGCGCTAGAGCGATCTAAGCTCACTGTCCTTTCAAGTGAATTATAAAGGCACAAAATTACCTGACTAGATTTTTCACAGCCTTAAGTTTTTCTTCAGTAATTTGTTTTATGCATAGGTACATGGTTGAGTAGTTCATTTAGACTATTTCTTTTTCTTTTTTTTTTTTTAAGAGACAGAGTATCACTTTATCACCCTCAGTAGAGTGCTGTAGCATCACAGCTCACAGAAACCTCCAACTCCTGGGCCTAGGCGATTCTCCTACCTCAGCTTCCCGAGAAGCTGGGACTACAGGCACTCGCCACAACACCCAGCTATTTTTTGTTGCAGTTTGGCTAGGGCCAGGTTCGAACCTGCCACCCTTGGTATAAGGGGCTGGCGCCCTACCCACTGAGCCACAGGTACTGACTGCCCTATTTGTTTTTTCATGTTTGCAAATACTTCCTCCATAGCCCAAGACACAAAAGAATATATACTACATATTAGCCCACTTATATAAAATTAGAAAACAAACAAAACCATGCTATATTATTCAGAGATGCATAGAACATGGCGATACCTATAATGTAAAGCAAGGACAAAATTATCTCTAGGGGCAACAAGGGGTTTATGAGGAGGGAAGGGATACATCAGAGTTTCTGGATTACTGACAAAGTTGTATTCCTGACTTGAATTGTTGTTAAATGAGTGTTCTTCTTATAAATATATATAAGTATTTTTTTTGAGACAGAGTCTTACTATGTCACCGTGGGTAGAGTGCTGTGGCATCACAGCTCACTAAAACCTCAAACTCTTGGGCTTAAGCAATTCTCGTCTCAGCCTCTCAGCGGGACTATAGGTGCCCACCAGAACACCCGGCTATTGTTTTGTTGCAGTTGTCTCTCAGACCTGCCATGGCACCCTTCTCACTGAGCTACAGGTGCCGAGCCCCTCCTTATAATTATTTAGGTTAAAATTTGTTTTCTTGGCTCAGCGCCCACAGCACAATGGTTATAGCACTGGCCACACACACCTAGGCTGGCTAAACAACAATGACAACTACAACCAAAAAATAGCCAGGCACTGTGGTGGGTGTCCGTAGTCCCAGCTACTTGGGAGGCTCAGAAAAGAGAACTGCTTAAGCCCAAGAGTTTGAGGTTGCAGTGAGCTGTGACGCCATGGCAGTCTACCAAGGGCAACACAGTGGGAACTCTGTCTCAAAAAAGAAAGAAAAAAAATTGTTTTCTTCGTTTTTGGTATATTCCACAGTAAGTACTTGGGGGAAAAAAAAAAAATCAAACTGCTCTGGGAGGCCAAGGAGACTGCTTCAACTCAGGAGTTCAACACCAGCTTGAGCAAGAGAGAGACTCTGTCCCTACTAAATATAGAAAAACTGAGACAAGAGGATCACTTCAGCCCAAGAGTTAGAGACTGCTGTGAGCTATAACACCAAAGCACTCTACAGAGGGTGACAAAATGAGACTCTGCCTCCAAAAAAAAAAAAAATGTCTTGGCGCCTGTGACTCAAGCTGCAAAGGCACTAGCCACAAACACTTGAGCTGGTGGGTTCAAACCCAGCTCGGCCCACCAAACAGCAATGATGGGGGCAACCAAAAAATAGCTGGGCGTTGTGGCGGGCGCCTATAGTCCTAGCTACTTGGGAGGCCGAGGCAGGAGAATCACTTGAGCCCAAGAGTTGGAGGTTGCTGTGAGCTGTGATGCCACAGCACTCTACCCGGGGCGACAGCATGAGACTCTTGTTTCAAAAAAAAAAAAAAAAGTGAACTCTTGGGCAGTGCCTGTGGCTCAAGGAGTAAGGTGCTGGCCCATATACTGAGGAAGGTGGGTTCAAACCCGGCCCCGGCCAAACTGCAACAAAAAATAGCTAAGTGTTGTGGTAGGCGCCTGTAGTCCCAGCTACTCGAGAGGCTAAGACAAGAGAATTGCCTAAGCCCAAGAGCTGGAGGCTGCTGTGAGCTGTAATGCGATGGCACTCTAGCAAGGGTGACAAAGTGAGACTCTGTCTCAAAAAAAAAAAAAAAAAAAAACAAATAGTGAACTCTAATTTCATATTGTTTATTCAGGAAAAAAATAACATTTTTAAGGTAAATAGCTTACATATTTCACTAAAAAATTCTATACTTTCTTTTTTTTTTTTGAGACAGAGCCTCAAGCTGTCACCCTGGATAGAGTGCCAAGGCATCACAGCTCACAGTAACCTCCAATTCCTGGGCTCAAGCGAGTCTCCTGCCTCTGCCTCCCAGGTAGCTGGGACCACAACGCCCAGCCACTTTTTTTGGTTGCAGCCGTCATTGTTGTTTGGCGGGCCTGGGCTGGACTCGAACCCACCAGCTCAAGTGTACGTGGCTGGCACCTCAGGCGCCGAGCCAAAATTCTATACTTTCTTAATTACCTCTTTGACCCAGTTTTAACAACATCCATTATAACACTAACTCATTTGGGATAA
This sequence comes from Perodicticus potto, assembly GCA_963574655.1. Taxonomy (NCBI): domain Eukaryota; kingdom Metazoa; phylum Chordata; class Mammalia; order Primates; family Lorisidae; genus Perodicticus; species Perodicticus potto. The sequence goes on from CAUYRH010109904.1 coordinate 6,153, forward strand.
TGCTGAACACTTTTTTTTTTCTCTTTTGAGACAGAGCCTCAAGCTGCTGCCCTGGGCAGAGTACCGTGGCATCACAGCTCACAGCAACCTCCAACTCCTGGGCTCAAGCGATTCTCCTGCCTCCGCCTCCCAAGTAGCTGGGACTATAGGCGCCCACCACAACACCCGGCTATTTTTGGGGGGTTGCCCCCATCATTGCTATTTGGCGGGCCCGGGCTGGATTCAAACCCGCCAGCTCAGGTATATGTGGCTGGCACCTTAGCTGCTTGAGCCACAGGTGCCGAGCCTGAACACTATTTTAAAAGGAAGAGAAATCCATCTGGTCCCAGTGGCACTAAGCCATTAATTATTTTTAATTAGAGCTATGCCTAAAAATATTCTTCCCTAATCTTTTAAAATCTGAAAGTAAATAATTGTTTAGTTCCCAGGAGTCAAGTATTCCATGTATAAAGCCCCATGTAAATATCACTTTAAAAAACATTCTAAATAGAAATACCAATGTCAATCACATTCTAAGAAATATTTTATACATTTATCACATACACGTTCTACTTGATAAAGTGCAACCAATATGTACTATATGAAATTTTTTGTGTGTTTTGTTTTGTTTTTTGAGACAGAGTCTCACTTGGTCACCCTTAACACAGTGTCATAGCATCATAGCTCAGAGCAACCTCAAACGCCTGGGCTTAAGCAATTCTCTTGCCTCAGCCTCCCTAGTACCTGGGACTACAGGCGCCTGCCATAACACACAGATAATTTTTCTAATTTTAGTAAAGATGGGGTCTCACTCTGGCTCAGGCTGTTCTCTAACTCCTGAGCTCAAGCAATCCTCCCAGCTTGGCCTTCCAGAGTGCCAGGTTTACAGGCATGAGCCACTATGCCTGGCCTTTAATTCCATAATTCAAATCCAACTGATGAAGTAAAAGAACAGGAGATAGGATGGGATGCAGTGGCTCACGCCTACAATTTCAGAACTTTGGGAGACTGAGGCAGGAGAGTCACCTGAGGTCAGAAATTTAAGGTTGCAGTAAGCTATCATTAACACCAATATACACTAGCTCCAGCAATAAAGACTCTGTGTCAAAAAAAAAAAAAGAAAAAGCTATAATATTACATGACTAAAATTCTGTTGAGGTTCCTTTCTTTTTCTTTTTTTTTAATTCCATACACTAGTAGTGGCAAAGTAAAACAGCTAGAAGACATACTCAAGAGTACAGAAACTAAGTATTAATGTAAGTTGACGTACTTACAGGGAGTTTGGTAAAGGCTGGGTTGGTGACATGTTTCCCAAAGGCATCTTCCTGGAACTGGAGAAGCTGTACCACCAGCCCAGCCAGTGTTTTATTGGTAGGAGCATCCGCATGAACATACTGCAAGATAAAGAAAGGGACTCAAAAATGGTTACAGTCAATATAGGAGAGAATGCTGGCTTACTTCCCAGTATCTAAACTAAGCCCTGGTATTTTAGCAGATTTACATAGTCTGACAAAAGCTCTCTGCTGAAAAGGAGCTTACAAAAATAAACGAGTGTATGTACTTAAGAATAATTAACATAGGCTCAGCACCTATGGCTCAAGCAGCTGAGGTGCCAGGCACATACACCTGAGCTGGTGGGTTCAAATCTAGCCTTGGCCCGCCAAACAATGACAGCTGCAACCAAAACATGGCCAGGCGTTGTGGCGGGCACCTGTAGTCCCAGCTACTTGGGAGGTGGAGGCAGCAGAATCGCTTGAACCCAGGAGTTGGAGGTTGCTGTGAGCTGTGATGCCATAGCACTGTACCCAGGGCGACAGCTTGAGGCTATCTCAAGAAAAGAAAAAAGAATGATTAACACAGTAAAGTTTCTGTTATGTGCTTGTTACAAAAAAGAAAACAAAGTAAGAAATTATCCACATGGCTGTAGAGAACATCAAAAGTCTTAAACAGTGACAGAGACAACTAGGTAGCTTCACAGCAAGGGTGATAATGGATAACATGACAGAAAAAGCATAAATTAGTGAGTTAAATTAAATGTAAAATTTAATTTAGCATTAAATGTTCAATATCACTTTGAGAAGACAATATAGTCAATAACTTTTTTTTTTTGGAGACAGAGTCTATGTCGCCCTGTAGAGTGCAGAAGCATCACAGCTCACAGCAACCTCAAACTCTTGGTCTCAAGCAATTCTCTAGCCTCAGCCTCCCAAGCAGCTGAAAGTACAGGCACCTGCCACAACGCCTGGCTATTTTTTGTTACAGCTGTCATTGTTGGTTACCTAGCCCGGGCTGGATTCGAACCTGCCAACTTCGGTATATGTGGCTGGTGCCATAACCACTGTGCTACAGGTGCCAAGCCAATTTTTTTTTCTTTTTTTTGTAGAGACAGAGTCCACTTTATTGCCCTCAGTAGAGTGGCTTGGCATCACACAGCTCACAACAACGTCCAACTCCTGGGCTTAAGCAATTCTCTTGCCTCAGCCTCCTGAGTAGCTGGGGCTACAGGCGCCTACCACAACGCCCAGCTACCAATTTTTTTTTTTTTTTGGAGACAGAGTCTCACTTTGTCACCGTTGGTAGAATGCCGTAGCATCATGGCCCACAGCAACCTCCAACTCTTGGGCTCAAGTGATTCTCTTCCCTCAGCCTCCCAAGTAACTGGGACTACAGGTGCCCACCACAACAACTGGCTATTTTTTTAGAGACGGGGTCTCATTCTTCCTCAGGCAGTTCTCAAACCTGTGAGTTCAGACAATCCACCTGTCTCAGTCTCCCAAAGTGCTAGGATTAAAGACATGAGCCACCGCGCCCAGTCTGGTTTTTACATTTTTAAATGATTAGGGAGGAAAATTCATTACAGCATTTCAAATAATATTTCATGACATGTGACAATTATACAAAATTCAATTTCAGTGTTCGTTAATAGTTTAATAAAAGCATAAAATATTCACTTGTATTATCATCTATGATTGCTTTCATATAAAAGCAGAATTCAAAAATAACGTCTGAGCGTGGCGCCTGTAGCTCAGCAGCTAGAGCACCAGCCACATACACCAGACCTAGCAGGTTCAAATCCAGCCCAGGTCTGCCAAACAATAATGACAACTACAACCAAAAATGAGCCAGGTGTTGTGGTGGGCGCCTGTAGTCCCACCTACTCGGGAGGCTGAGGCAAGAGAATCGCCTAAGCCCAAGAGTTGGAGGTTACTATGAGCTGTGACGCTACGGCACTCTACCCAGGGCAACATAGTGAAAAAAGAAAAATTACATCTAAGGGCTCAGCACCCATAATTCAGAGAGTAGGGTGCCGGCCATACACACGGAATCTCAACAAACCCCAAGCAAAAGAAACATGAAAACTACACCAAGGTACATCACGATCAAATTACTCAAAACCAATGATGAGAAAATATTAAAGTGAGCCATAGAGAAAAGACATGTTAAGTACAGAGGAGCAAAGACAGAATGACAGCAGATTTTTCAGTATAAGCAATGCAAGTGAGAAGACAGTTGAACATCTTAAAGTACTGAAAGGAAAACTATTTGGCAACCTATAATCCAATGAAAATATTTTTAGAAAGAAAGTAAAAACCTCAAAAACATTATGTTAAGAAAACATGCAAAAGACTGTATACTCTATGATACCATTTATATGAAATGTCCAGAAAAGACGAATTGACAGAGACAGGAAGAAGGTTCATGGATCCCTGGCAAATGGGGTTGGGAAGGGGGGCATGCCTCCAAATGAACATGAGGGTTCTTTTGGAAGTGACTGAAATGTTCTAAAGTTAAATTCTCTTTTTTTTTTTTTTGGCCGGGGCTGTGTTTGAACCCGCCACCTCCGGCATATGGTGCCAGCACCCTACTCCTTTGAGCCACAGGTGCCACCCTAAAGTTAAATTTTGATGATGCTTATACAACTCTAAGTTTATTGCAAATTATTGGACTTTTTACTTAAAACAAGTGACTTTTATGGGATATAAATATGAATTGGTTTACACAATAGTGGGGGCTGACTAGGCAAATGTGAAATCCACACGTGTGGCTGAAAACTCTCAGGCAAGAGCTGAGTCCATTGGTGGAATTTCTTTTTCTTCAGGGAAGCCTAGGTTCTGCTTTTAAGGTTTTTTAAATGATTGAATTGGGCTCACCCACATTTTCAAGTATAATCTCCTTAACTTAGTCAATCAACTGGGATGTTAATCATGTCTATAAAATACCTGCACAGTAACACCTAACATCTAAATTTGTGTCTAAGGCTGGGTGTGGTGGCTCACACCAGTAATCTTAGCACTCTGGGAGGCTGAGGCAAGTGGATTGCTGGCAGGTTCGAGCTCAGCCGGGCCTGCTAAACAACAAAGACAACTGCAGCCAAAAAATAGCCAGGTGTTGTGGCAGGCACCTGTAGTCCCAGCTACTTGGGAGACTGAGGCAAGAGAATTGCTTAAGCCCAAGAGTTTGAGGTTGCTGTGAGCTGTGATGCCATAGCACTCTACCAAGGGCAACATAGTAAGACTTTGTCTCAAAAAGGAAAAAAAGAAAAACAAAAAAGAGGTCAGCCCCTGTGGCTCAGTGAGTAGGGCACCAGCCCCATACATCAAGGGTGCAGGGCTGGAATCTGGCCCCGGCAACAAAAATATAACCGGACGTTATGGCAGGCGCCTATAGTCCCAGCTACTTGGGAGGCTAAGGCAAGAGAATACCCTAAGCCCAAGAGCTGGAGGTTGCTGTGAGCTGTGACACCACAGCACTATACCAGGGGCGACAGAGTGAAACTCTGCCTCTAAAAAATAAATAAATAAATATAAAAAATTTGTACCCTCGGGCAGCACCTGTGGCTCAGTGAGTAGGGCGCCTGCCCCATATGCCGGAGGTGGCAGGTTCAAACCCAGCCCCGGCCAAAACCTGCAAAAAAAAGTGCAAAATTTGTACCCTCATATTAGTTTAAAATTTTGAAAAAGAGCAACACCTCATCTTTATAAAAATAGACAGATGCCGGGCGGCACCTGTGGCTCAGCAAGTAGGGCGCCAGCCCCATATACCGAAGGTGGCAGGTTCGAGCCCAGCCTCAGCCGAACTGCAAAACAAAAAAATAGCCGGGCATTGGGGGCGCCTGTAGTCCCAGCTACTTGGGAGGCTGAGACAAGAGAACTGCCTAAGCCCAAGAGCTGGAGGTTGCTGTGAGCAGTGTGATGCCATGGCACTCTACCAAGGGCGATAAAGTGAGACTCTGTCTCTACGGAAGGAAAAAAAAATAAAAAAAAAAGACAGGTGCCATGGCAGATGCCTGTAGTCCTAGCCACTTGGGAGGCCAAGATAAGAGGATCTCTTGAGTACAATAGTTTCAGATTGCGCTGAGCTATAAGGCAATGGCACTATACCCAGGGCGAAAGAGTGAGACTCGGCTCGGCGCCTGTGGCTCAACGGGCTAAGGCACCAGCCACGTACACCAAAAAATGGCCGGGCATTGTGGCAGGTGCCTATAGCCCCAGCTACTTGGGAGGCAGAGGCAGGAGACTCGCTTGAGCCCAGGAATTGGAGGTTGCTGTGAGCTGTGATGCCACGGCACTCTATCCAGGGTGACAGCTTGAGGCTCTGTCTCAAAAAAAAAAAAAAAAAAGAAAGAAA
>CAUYRH010109905.1:0-10847 GCA_963574655.1 Perodicticus potto
TTTTCTTAATCACTATATAAAGACATTGATACTCTACATTTAATAAGTTTCACCAGTACCCTACTAAGATGCACCGTAGGTGTGATCCCACCAATTGCCCTCCCTCCACCCATCCTCCCCTCTCCCCTCCCCTCCCTTTCCCTTTTCCCTATATTATAGCACAAGAATACACAGTTTCATATCTTAAGTTTAAATCTTTTTTCTAGTGAGAATCAATTTTTGTTAATGGTGAAAGGTGGGGGGTCCAGTTTCAGTCTTCTGCAGGTTGCCAGCCAGTTCACCCAGCACCATTTGTTACATAGGGAGTCTTTCCCCTGCTGAACATTTTTGATAGGCTTGTCAAAGATCAAATGATGATAAGTAGCTATTTGGGTGTGTTAGAAGAAAATTAATCATGAATGACAAGGTAAAATCATCAGAATTTACCACAGGATTCTACAGGAAAACCTTTCATTGAGATGGGTAGCTTTTAATTTAGTTTCTGTTTTCCAGCTAGACACCCTGGGCTCAAGGCAGAGCCCACTAAAGAAGAGAAACAGCAAAGCATTTGCAGTTTTTAGAGCCTTGTAATTTATATATGAGAAGCAGCTATCACTGTAAGGCAGGACATTTAGATTTTTAAAAATCAAAGATTCTACTTCCACATTGAATCCTGGGTGCTCAAAACCAAGGAAATGCCATGGAAGTGGGCCAGGCAGCACTTCCACAATGCACTTCACTATAAAGACATTTCTCCAAGTGCTTAAACCACACATTTCTTTTCTAAACACATAAAGAAATGAGCAGCCCTCATAGTAATAACCATTTGCGGTAACAACCGCCTTCAGTTACCTCCAAAACTATTTCTTACCAGCCACTATGCACCCCAAGGTCAATTTTTGTCTCATACTATAAAGTAATCCCTTGTACCCCCAAAGGCAAGAGTTCATTTCATGAAATGAAAAAAGAGAATAGATAGATTTAGATCTGAGAATTATTTGTCCATGATTCTTTACACTTCACAGAAAGATAGAAGATACCCAAGGAGGGTCAGCATCACTTTTTTCTAAGTTCTGTGAAGGGTCTGAGTAATTAAGTTTCCCCTCCCCGCAGAACCTTTATGTTGTAACAAAGATGGCAAATAGGAAGAAAGAGTAGGGAGAAGTAAAAGTAAATGGGAAAACAATTTTTAAGAAAAGAAGTAGATGGGGGACCAAGCACATAATTAAAAAATAATTTCAGTCCTTTGGAAAACAACTTCCAAGAATGGGTTCCAAAGATAAAAAGCAGAAAGAGCTTTAAAAGCAGGGACCATAGAGCTCTTTTCATAGTCAGAAGTCAGATTATAATCATGCACATCCAACAAATATTTTTCTAAACCAGGACTAATGACTGACACTGAGGTTGAAATGCTAACTTCCAGGAAATTAGCTAACTGGCATTCCAGCTGAGATCAGATCCAGAACAAGTGACAGTCTTAAATATCTGAACTGCCTGCTTTGAATTCAGTGAAAGGTTTACAAGAAGATGGGGAGAAAGAGAGAGAAAGGGAGCGAGGGAGAAAAGAAAAAGAGGGGAGGGAAGGTAAGGAAAGGAGGAAAGAGAAGGAAGAAAAGGCAAGAAAAAGAAGGAAGGAAGGGAAAGAAGGAAGGGAGGGAGGGAGAGAGAGAAAGAGAAAGACAGGAAAGAAAATTTTCTGTGGTTCTCCAGTCTCTCTCAATATCAGGTTATAGCTGAGAAAAACAGCTAATATTTCTGGTCTTTGATTTTTTTCTTTTTAACTAAAGTTACCCTCCCAAGTGGCAAAATAGTGTCTCCAAAGATAAAAGAAGTCGCATAAATTTCAAATCAAAAGACAATGGTTGTCTGACCTGGAATCAAATCTAGGCTGGGTGGTAAAAATGCCAGACCCTAGCCACTAGACCACGGAATGCAGGGCTTTTCTTTCCTTCCATCGTATGCTTATGTGTTCTCTCTCTCTCTCTCTCTCTCTCTCTCTCTCTCTCTCTCTCTCTCTCTCTCTCTCTCCTTCCCCATATAAATCACCCAGAGAATCCAAAGCAGGCAGTTTGAACATTTAACAGAGTTTAACTTGTTCAGAAACTTGTTTCTGATCTCATCTCTGCTGTAACATTGCTTAGCTAATTCCCTAGTTATCCTAATGTTAATGATATTAACATTTCAATATCAGTGGCAGCAATTAGTCCTGGTTTAAAAAAAAAAAAATGTGTTAGATCTGCACACTTATAATCTTAGTTCTACTTCCATTCATGCTCCCCTTTTAAACTATTAATTTTTTAATTACATGTTTTATTGTCTTGAGCAATTATCAGTTAGACAACAAAAGTATATTTTGGAGACCCACCTTATTCATTGGGTGGACTTTGCAATTAAGCAAAGAAATTGAGCAGACTCCAAAATAAGATTGGCTCTTACTGACTCTGGGATAGCCAAATTGGAGTTTCACAGAAGGAGGTCAAAGACCTGGAGAATTATTTCAGGTGGTGGTGATAAGTATCTTTTGTTTAGCTCCTCAATGAAGGCAATTTTCTCAGAATTTTTAAAGAAGATTCTTAGGTGTCATTGAAAATCAGCTTTTAAAACTTGTGCATGAAAATAAATTATTTCAGAAATTTCAAAAGATTTCCCCTTTCCTTTGTCATTGTTTCTTATGACAATCTCAGGTTAGAGGAGTGCTCTTTCTCAGACATCTGTAATAGGACAGTTCTTAAGTGTTATGCATTATACCACATGGTGTTTAACTAATAGGAGTTAGTCACAAATGAAAAATCAAGCCTAAATTTCCAAAACAGTAAAGCAGCAGCAATTTTTCAAAAACATATGCACAAGAAGACCACCAGTGACTCGTTACCTTCATTGTGAGAAAGTGTGGAAAAATCTTGACACTGAGAGGGCAGGGCAGAAAAAAGCAGTTTTCTGCAGAGGTCTTTTTCCAAATCTCCTGTTCAAACACGGAGACTGAAGCCTTCACTCTTAAAGGAAAGGGAACATTTGTAAACAGCCCAAATAAAGTCTAGATTTTCAACAAAAAAAAATGGAAGGTCGGAATCATCCCAAAGAGACTTCTAGAAGGAATGTTCCTGCTGCTTTCAGAGAGAAACACTGGCTGGACAGGAAGACAGACTCTGAATCTTGCCAATTTATGCCACATATGTTGACCTAAAAGGAAGAAACTGAAACAAAATAAATATATGTAGATAGTTGGTTTGGGGGAGGATTGCATAGATTTCAGTTGCTTGGAATATACACTGCCATCAGTAGCAATTATAAGTGAAATTTGAAAGGCAAAAAAGGGAGGAAGGGAATAGGCTGATGCAAAGTTGTTTGTCAGGAATTTTCATCAGTTAACAGAAATAACATTAATGTTAGTGATGGGCTATACATTTTTGTACTATAGGCTGTAGGTTACAGAGTGTCTTGTTATAGTTAGAACCTCTTTCTCTCCTGGGGGACAAAGGGTAGTTACCCTACTTGGTGCTTTCCCAACTTGATTGTGCCCTGAGCAGTTGCCCACACTTGGGGAGGAGGGAACTCCCTACCAATCTACCAATCAGAACTCAGCATACCAACTGCTAAAGAACCCAGAGGCCTCTCCGGACCGTGGCCTAGTGGGGTAGGTACAATAGAGTCTGGAAGGTGACTAAGGACAACCTAAGGCTAAGTGTCATTTTGTTAATTGTTCATAAAGTGGTTCCATGTTAACAGAGACATCATTCTGTACACTATAAAAACAAGACCCAGACCATAGCCAGGTCCTTTTCTTTTTGCTGTGACAAGGGGTATGGTCATCATTTCTGGTGTGTGCATATTGTTCTTGCTCCATAATCCTATCTTTCTCCCTCCCCCAGTACATTTCACCTCCTGCTTGCCATATTTTTGGTGTGTCTGGTCATTTTTTGCAAAGAGCACACCAAAAACTGAGAATAAGTTGGCCAAACTCAACATTGTGGAACATTAATAGATTAATTGATACTACCTGTGATAATAGCAAACAGTTTCAAGAGATAAATATATAGCTCAAAGAGGGGGTATAACATGATTGTGGTCTCATTTTAATGTCTGTTTGGGTTGAATAATTTGAAATTTATTATTTATAATTTAATTTATAATTCAATATCTCTTTGGGTTCACTTTCCTCAGATGAAAGTTCTTTCCTTTCCTCATTTATAACATAAGCAGGAAAATGTTTCTGTGGACTACATATAAAGTAATCAGATTGTCAAAGTTTGCATTTGTTATCAGCTGACTTTGGGTTCATGGTCCTAACCTGCTAAGAAGAAGTAAATGTGGCCCAGCCTGGTGGCTCATGCCTGTAATCCCAGCACTTGGGAGGCCGAGGCAAGTGGACTGCCTGAGCTCACCAGTTCAAGACCAATCTGAGCAAGAGTGAGACCCTATCTCTAAAAAATAGCCGGGCATTGTGGCGGGTGTCTATAGTCCCAGCTACTTGGGAGACTGAGGCAAGAAAATCGCTTAAGTCCAAAAGTTTGAGGTTGCTGGGTTGCTGTGAGCTATGACATGATAGCACTCTACTGAGGGCAACAAAATAAGAGTCTATCTCAAAAAAAAAAAATGGCTAGGTGCCCATTGCTCAGTGGGTGGTTAGGGTGCTAGCCACATACACGGGGTCTGGCGGGTTCAAACCCAGCCCAGGCCTGCCAAACAACAATGAGAACTGCAACAAAAAAATAGCTGGGTATTGTGGTGGGTGACTGTAGTCCTGGCTACTTGGGGTGCTGAAGCAAGAGAATCACTTAAAACCCAAGAGTTTGAGGTTTCTGTGAGCTGTGATGCCATGGAACACTACCGAGTGCAACATAGTGAGACTCTGTCCCCCCTCAAATGAGAAGTCAACATCATAGGAGCCATTTAGGCCAATAAACACAAGCCATCTTTAGCCCATTTACATGCCATTGTCTTCCTAAGAATTCAGTTAAAAGGCTTCTTGAAGGAGTGTTTCTTCCTTGCCCCCACCCTCTACCAGAAAGCTCAAGCAGCTTTTGAAAGCTTTCCTTCCAAGCACAAATGGTATTATTTTGCAAGGGAGTTCTGGTAAATGAATTTTCCCACAGTGATGTTTTGAGATCTCATAGGATTATATTCTGGGCAGTCTCTTCTCAGTCTCGCCACTTAGTCCAGTTCTGACCTTATTCTCTTATTTCCATTATCATCTCCCCAAGGTCTTTCTGGATGACTGCTGTTAGAGTGTGTTATGAATCATTGCTGGGATAAGAAAGATAAGGTGTAGTAGGAGTCTGGCATTCATAAGCAGGGCAATTTTACTCAGGACTTTAAAAAATAAATGGGGTTCATAGGTGGATCTATTTAGTGAATGAAGACTAGAACTTTGCAAATGGAGCTATGAATAGGTCAACACATCAATAAAAAAGATACATTTACATTTCACTTTGCAAGGGATAGGGACAGCTGTAGAGAAGAAAACCCTGTATTATTTATTTTATGTGAACATATTATGTAATGTAGAGACATTTTGAAGGACAATATTATACACTATATAGTTTATGTTAAATAAATTTTTGAGGATCTTTTTTAATCAAATAAAAAAAGTAATATTGATTTTTAAGAAAATAGTACCATCTGTTTTCATAGCTTGCTTCTGCTCTTCGGGAATAATAGCAGAAGAGTTCACAACATCATGTAGACTTCTGAACATATTTTTGTTGCACAAAATTGTGTATGACCTTTTAAAGTAGAGGTCACGTATTCCCCACAGGACTTACCCCCCAATTATTAAAATGTTAATGACCACTGGCACTAGCGTACTGATGTCTAGAAGAAGTCATGTGTTCCATAGTCAGATGACTTCTTAAAAATCATAAATATGTGATCTTGGCTCAGCTACTTAATGTCTCTGAGGCTTAGCTCCCTTCTCTTGAAAAGAAGATGATGTTAATTACAATAGTACATGTCCTAAAAGGATTATTAGGACTAAATAAAATGATGCTTGAAAAGAGATCTAGAAAATCTTTCAGCAGAGTGAGCACAATGAACATTAACCACTATATTACCCATTCTGGCATTTTTTGTCAGGATCAGAGGTATCAATGCTGTGAGCCCAAAGGTCTGAAGGTGTTTTCTCTTCTTCACTTTCACCAGATCTTCAGTGAAACTTTTGTGAAGCTCAAGAATGCTTCAACTAACATTCTGAGGATTATGAATATATTACATGGGGGTATCTGAACCTAAAGTTAGCAAACCAACTAATCCATAAGTGTGGTTATAGTAAATTGACAGATAACACTTTGATTGCTCCACCCCTTGGTAAATATGGCATCATCTGCAGGGAAAGTCAGATTCATGAGAACTGTAGTGTTGAAAAATGCTTCAAAAGGCAAATAATGGCTCAGTGCCCATAGCACAGTGGTTACGGTGCTAGCCACATGCACCAAGGCTGGTGGGTTTGAACCCAGCTCAGGCCAGCTAAACAACAATGATGACTGCAACAAAAAAAATGAAAATAAAGCAAGGTGTTGTGGTAGGTGCCTGTAGTCCCAACTACTTGGGGGGCTGAGGCAAGAGAATCACTTAAGCCCTAGAGTTGGAGGTTGCTGTGAGCTGTGATATCACCATACTCTACAGAGACAGACATGATGAGACTCTGTCTCGAAAAATAAAAAAAGAAAGGGGCGGCACCTATGCTTCAAAGGAGTAGGGCGCCAGCCCCATATACTAGCCCTAGCCAAAAAAAAAAAAACGCAAATAACTTCCAGTGGTCCTTCAAGTTATCTTCTATATGAGGCAGAATAAAGAAAAAGACAACTCATTTTGCAGAAGGCAGAGATGCTGGCAACAGGTAAGATCAGATCAACAGGCTTGAACTATAACAGTGTCTGCCATGATTATTTTTGTAATTTGGTCAGTGAATAAACAGTGACTTTTCAATTTGAAAAAATGAAAATGAAAAAATATATTTTTGAGTTAATAAGAGTATAATGAGAAAATGAGAATTATTTTAGTATCTAGAAGCCATAGACAGTTATGTCATAGTGATGAACCCAGAAGCCAACATGTTGGCAATCCTGTGAAGTCATAATTTCCTGAGGACTCTGTTGGAGCTCAGGAAATGATACCCCAAAGCTTGGTGTTTTGGTAAACAGGGCATTTTTGAACTAAAGGAGACTGCAACAACTCAGAGGCAACCTCAGAACCTAGTTGTCTCTGACCTCCTCCTATCCCCTGGGATCTGGTGTCCTTCTTACTCTCCTAAAGTACGGGCGGGGCTGGGTTACTTTCTCTGACATTCCTTGGTCCAACTAAAGAGAAAGAATACAATGTCCATGAGGCTCCTCCCTAAGAATTTCATCAACCAAGAAAGTTAAACTGTATCACAGGAGAAGAGACTGAAGGTTGATACCACACACAGAGTTTATGACATATTTTTACCTATTCCTCACAGGACCCCCCCCAAAAAAATTATTAACTCTCCCCCAAATTGCCTAAATCAACCCCCTCTCCCTGATGAACAAGGCATACAAGTTTATAGGCCTCTTTGGTTTTTTGAGTGCTCACTCTTTCCTGTGGCCCTCATACACATAATAAATTTGTATGCTTTTTCCCCTATTAATCTGTCAACTGTCAGTTTATTTCATAGACTTAATTATCAAAACTTTATAGAGAGAAAGGCTTTATCTCCCCTATACTTTATAACTATACTCACACCACTTATAGAAGAACTATGTGTTGCTCTGTTTCTTTCATGTTGGAAATTAACAACCAAAGAAACTCAGAACAAATCTTTGAAGCTACTATAAAAATCAGAGCATCCACATTACATCTGAGTACTTGGTGAAAAAAAAAAAATCATAGAAAACTATGTAAGTTTTCTTCCAGTTTTATCTGATTATTATCTGATCATATGCTATGAACACATCTTGGAAAAAATATTTTAAATTTTATATTTTGAATTGCTAGTTTTATTTCAGTTTTCTAAATTATAGTCAAATTTTCTAGGCAAGAGAGGCAGTAATTTCATTTAAGAGTTCCTTTGTGTTTTCTAGTGTAGATGAATCAGATGGTGAAATAAATTTTTTCATAAAACCTCTAGAAAATAAAGAGATAATTTTGTTGATTTACAATTAGAAAATAAAACATAATTATTCTATTGTTTTTGTTTAAAATGAACAGTTAGAATTATATGTGTATGTATGTGAGTATCTATCTCAGTAATTATTTTAATATGGTTTAGTATGATGTGTGACCTGTTTTACAACCAAAGAGAATTAAACAGTCAGTGGTCTATCTTAATTCTTTATGAAATAGAATGCACTGTGGTTCACTGAACAATTATTAATTAAAACAATTGCTCAATTGATGTGTTTCAGCTTCCAGTGAGATATGCAAATTAAGCAGAATGAGCTAGCTCATTAATTAATATTATAAGTAAGAAACTTTTTCCCCAATTAATTCACTTCATAATGGATCGTATAATATCAATATTTTCAAGATTCTGGAAAAATTCCATTTATACGTGCATATATATGTGTATTTTATAACGTGTAACATTTATATAATATTACAATGTGTTGAATATGTTATTACCTGGAAAAGGAGCAAACATTCATTGAAAATTAAAACAAAAGAGGCTGGCAGGACTTTCAGCAAGGAGATAACTAAATTTATTCCAGAAAAACATAGGAGAATTCTAGCCATTATGGAACAAAGTAACACACAACAGAACAAATATAAGACTCCATTTATATAAAATATCTAGAACAGGAAAATTCAGAGGTTAATTCAGAGGAACCAGAGGTGAGAGAGGTGAGAGAAGGAGTTTTGGAGAAGATGATTATGTTTATCTCTTTATAGTTTGGCTGAAATAGAGAAGAAAGGAAGTATTAATAGGAAAAAGAAAGGTGGAACATTTAAGCTCTGGTGGTTATACAAGGTAATTTGATAATTGATTTTAGTGCGGCAAGAAAATACTAGATCCTATATTTAAATTGTCTTAGTTTTTTAAGAGATGAAGCATCACTATGTTTTCTAAGCTGGTGCATTTTGAACTCCTGGCCTTAACCACTCCCCCAGCCCCCACCACCAAGTACTTGAGATTATAAGCATGAGTCACCACACCAGGCCTCTTTTTACTATTTATTTATTTATTTATTTATTTATTTATTTTTTATTAAATCATAGCTGTGTACATTAGTGCAATCATGGGGTACAATGTGCTGGCTTCATATACAATCTGAAACATTATCATCAAACTGTTTAACATAGCCTTCATGGCACTTTCCTCGTTATTATATGAAGACATTTGTATTCTGCATTTAGTAAGTTTAATCTGTACCCTTCTAAGATGCACTGTAGATGTGATCCCACCAATTACCCTCACTCCAGCCATCCTCCCCCTTCCCCACCCCTCCCATGCCCCTTTCCCCATATTCTTGTGCTATAATTGGGTTATAGCCTTCATATGAAAGCTATAAATTAACTTCATAGTAGGGCTGAGTACATTGGATACTTTTTCTTCCATTCTTGAGATACTTTGCTAAGAATACGTTCCAGCTCCATCCACGTAAACATGAAAAAGGTAAAATCTCCATCTTTCTTTAAGGCTGCATAATATTCCATGGTATACATGTACCACAATTTATTAATCCATTCATGGATCAATGGGCATTTGCGCTTCTTCCATGACTTAGCAATTATGAATTGGGCTTCAATAAACATTCTGGTACAGATATATTTGTTATAATGTGATTTTTGGTCTTCTGGGTATATACCTAGTAAAGGAATTATAGGATCAAATGTCAGTTCTATTTTTAGATCTCTAAGTACTCTCCAAACATCCTTCCAAAAGGAATGTATTAGTTTTCATTCCCACCAGCAGTCTAGAAGTGTTCCCTTTTCTCCATATCCATGCCACCATTTCTGGTTTTGGGATTTCATTATGTGGGCTAATCTTACTGGAGTTAGATGATATCTCAAAGTAGTTTTGATTTGCATTTCTCTGATGATTAATGATGATGAGCATTTTTTCAAGTATCTGTAGGCTGTGCACCTGTCTTCTTTGGAGAAGTTTCTCTTCAAGTCTTTTGCCCACCGTGAGATGGGATCACTTTTCTTTTCTTGCTAATACATTTGAGTTCTCTGTGTATTCTGGTTATTAAACCTTTGTCAGAGGCATAACCTGCAAACAGCTTCTCCCATTCTGAGGGCTGTCTGCTTACTATACTTACTGTATTCTTGGCTGGGCAGAAGCTTTTTAGTTTGATCAGGTCCCAGTAGTGTATTTTTGATACTGTTTCAATGGCCTGGTGAGTCCTCCTCATAAAATATTCACCCAGGCCGATTCCTTCAAGAATTTTCCCTGCACTTTCTTCTAGTATTTTTATAGTTTCATGTCTAAAGTTTAAATCTTTAATCCAGTGAGAATCTACCTTAGTTAATGGTGAAAGGTATGGATCCAGTTTCAGTCTTCTATGGGTCACCAGTCAGTTCACCCAGCACCATTTGTTAAATAGGGAGTCTTTTCCCTACTGAATGTTTTTAATTGGTTTGTCAAAGATCAAATAACGGTAAGTAGCTGGGTTCATCTCTTGGTTCTCTATTCTGTTCCATACATCTACCTCACTGTTTTTATGCCAGTAACATGCTGTTTTGATCACTATCAATTTATAGTGCAGTCTCGGGTCTGGTAGCATGATTCCACCTGCTTTTTTCTTTATTTCTAAGTAATGCCTGTTCAAGGCTTTTTCTGATTCCATATAAAACAAAGTGTTACTTTTTTGAGATATTTAAAATATGACAATGGAGCTTTAATAGGAATTGCATCAAAATTGTATAATGCTTTGGGTAGTATAGACATTTTAACAAGGTTGATTCTT
>CAUYRH010109906.1:0-13062 GCA_963574655.1 Perodicticus potto
TGTGGAAACAGCCTAAATGTCCTTCAACCCAGGAATGGATTGGTAAGCTATGGAATATGTATGCCATGGAATATTACTCAGCCATCAAAAAACTGCAGATTTTGCAGCATTTGTACTAACTTGGATGGGGGTGCACATTATTCTTAGTGAAACATCACAGGAATGGAGAAACATGAATCCTATGTATTCAACTTTGATATGAGGACAATTAATGACAATGACACAGTGGAGCATGGGGGAAGGGAAGAGCAGACAGAGAGAGAAAGAGGGAGGGGGTGAGGGAAAGAAAACAAAAGAAGAAAAGAAAATAGTGACTAATTTTCACATAAACTGGATTCAATTTTGACCGAAGTACATTACTTAAACATTAATTTTTAATTCAACTTGTTAATATGTTGTTTAGGATATTGCATCCTCATTTATGAGTGAAATATGTTGTAATTTCCCTTTGTAACAATATATTTTCACCAATTTTAATATCAGGTGTATCCAGATTAAGTAGAATGATTTTGAAATATTTCTTCTTTTTCTATTGTCTATAAGATTTGGCATGATCTGTTTTTTTATCTTTTACTTTTATTTATAAATATTAGTTGTCTATTTTTTGAGACTTTGGAAAAAAAAATAAGAAGTTAACTGATTACTCAATACTGAGCCTCAGAGTCAAAGCACTCTGTAATAGACATACTCTTATTTGACAATGTGAATGTTACTTTCTTTGCATTATTATTATTAATATTGCTTAATATTTTGATGCAGTAATTATCTGATTTCTTTTCTGAATGTATTTATCATCCTTCATTCTTTTCGAGGTTTTTGTTTCTAGTCCTTATCTTAAACATTGTTATTGTTATTAAATTTTAAGTCTTTTTAATTCTGTGAAGGCAAAAAGTGGAAACCTAATAAACACATGTTAAAAAAAAGAATTTTAACTATTCTTGGCTCTTTGCATTTTAATATAAATTTTAGAATCAATTTGTCAAATTTCATAAAAAATTATCTCTTGGAAATTTTGACTGGGATTGCCCCATATCTATTGAATTGGGGAGAACCGGCAGGAGTACTCCAATCTATGTTATAGCTCTCCAGTTGTGTAATCTTTAAGTTATCTGAAATATTTTATAGTTTTCTCCATAATGGTCTTGCATATTTTCAGGTAGATTTTTCCTTGGAGTCTAGTATCTTTTGATTCCATTACAAATGAAAAATTTTTAATTGCTTGATTCATAACTATTTGGTGGCTGGTCTTTAAAAATAAGATTAATTATATGTATTAATTTTGTATTAAGCAAACGTATAAACCCTTTACTTATAATTTCTGAGGATTTTAAAAATTTTCTAGACATATAATTTTATTATATGAAAAATGACAGTCTTTTCTTCTCTAACGGTCTTAAAACTTACCCTTATTTTATACTCTGGCTAGGGTCTAGCACAGGGGTCCTCAAACTATGGCCCACAGGCCACATGTGGCCCACTGAGGACATTTATCTGGCCCGCCGGGTTTTATTTCTTGGAGGGACACAGTCTCACTTTATTGCCCTCAGTAGAGTGCCGTGGCGTCACATAGCTCACAGCAACTTCCAGCACCTGGGCTTAGGCAATTCACTTGCCTCAGCCTCCCAAGTAGCTGGGACTACAGGCACCCGCCACAACGCCTGACTATTTTTTTGTTGCAGTTCTGCCGGGGCTGGGTTTGAACCCACCACCCTTGGTATATGGGTCCAGTGTCTTACTGACTGAGCCACAGACACTGCCCCTCCTGCCGGGTGTTTTTGCTGCAGGTGCCTGTCCTGCTTAGAAGCTGACTCATCCTGGGCTGCAGTGTGCATGTGTGGAATGTGCACGGCAGTCTCCAACTCCCCTCCTTCTCTCTGTCTCTCGACTCCTCCTCTCAGTCTCTGGATGAGACTGAGACTCTTGATCAAAGGAGTCACGAGCTTGCCTGTGCAGAGCCTGTTGCTGCCTGAGGACCAAGGTAAGAACAAGTTAGGATTTATTTTTTTTGAAGTTGGGAGGTCTATTTTTTATTTTTTTTGCAGTTAGTAGGGCCTTTTTTTTGCAGTTATGGGGGACCTTTTTTTCTGAAGTTAGGAGGGCTTTTCTTTTTGCAGATGGGGGTGTTTTTTTTCATTTTAAATATTGTATTTGTGTGTGTTCCCGTTTTGTTTTTTTACTTCAAAATAAGATATGTGCAGTGTGCATAAGAATTTGTTCATAGTTTTTTTTTAAACTAAACTCTGGCCCTCAAACGGTCTGAGGGACAGTGAACTGGCCCCCTGTTTAAAAAGTTTGAGGACCCCTGGTCTAGCATAATGCTAAATTAGAGAAGTATTATCAGAAGTCCTTTCTTTTGCTTTTGATCTCAAAGGAAATGCTTTCAAAATTTTACCATTAAATATAAGATTTTCTGTTTCCCCCCCGCAAAAAGGTGTGTGTATGTGTGTGTGTTTGTGGTATTTAAATGTAATCGATACTGCCAGACTGCTTTCCCAAAAAGAAATAGTCACATTTCTCTCAATCAGAAATTTTGCCAGTGATAGACATTATAATTCTTTAAACTATTTGCCATGCTGTTAGGAGTAAAATATCTTATTATTATTTTAATTTGCATTTTCTCAACTCTTAGTGAGTTTGAGTTTTTCATTTGTTGATCATTTGAATTTGTCCTCTTGTGAATAGTCTTTTCAGATCCTTTGACTAATTATTTTTTCTTATTGCTTCTTTCAATTTGAAGACATTTCTGTGTGGTATAATTCAGTCCCATGTGTCCTCTGAATTGCAAGCTCATAAATATTTGTTATTGACAATGTTTTTTTGCAATGGTTTTAAATTTATGATAAATTATCTATTTTTTATTCTGTGTAATTTACTTTTTCAGTCTTGTCCATGTGTTGCCTCTTTGATTTTTTTGTGGGATTTAAATTTTTAAAATTGTATATGTAAGTCTTTTAGCCATCTGGAATTTATCTTTGTATATGGTTAAAGACAGAGATCTAGTTTTATTTTCTTCCAATTAGATGACTATTTGTATCACCACCATTTATTAAATCATACTTTCTTTTGCCACATAGATAAAATGCCATTTTTATCATGTATTTAATTCTCACATATAATTTGACTTAAATTTGGGGTTGTCTGTTGCATTTTTGTTTGTCTAGTCTATGCCAATTAATGTATTTATTTTATTATAGCAGATTATTGTGTGCCTTTATATGTGTTGAATCATGACCTCACTCCTTTCACTAATCTTTTTTATGTTTTTCTTGGTTATTCTTGGATACTTATGCATTGGTATAAACTCTAAGATAATTTATTTAATTCTCCTTTTCTCTTTTTTCCTTTACCAAGAAAGAACCCTTGTTGGAATTCTAATTAGAGTTTTAGTAAATTTATACATTAATTTGGGAGTATTGACATTTTTATAATATTAAATTTTTTGTTCATCCAAAGTCATGATTTACTTTTCCGTTTTTGCATATCTTAGTTTATATCCTTACTTAAGATTTTTGTAATTTTCTTCTCTGCTTTTTAAATATTCCTAAGCATTTTATAATTTTTGTGTTTATTGTGAATGGAATCATTTCTTTTTTATTTTTTTTAGAGACAGAGTCTCATTTTGTCGCCCTTGATAGAGTGCTGTGGCATCACAGCTCACAGCAACCTCCAGCTCTTGGGCTTAGGTGATTCTCTTCCCTCAGCCTCCCGAGTAGCTAGGAGTACAGGTACCTGCCACACTGCCCGGTGATGTTTTTGGTTGTTGCAGATTGGCTGGGGCTGGGCTTGAACCTGCCACACTTGGGATATGGGACTGGGCCCTAGTCACTGAGCCACAGGTGCCACCCTGGAATCATTTCTTTCATATCAATTTTTAAGATGTATTTCTATAATGGAGAAAAGTTACTGGTTTTTGTACACTAATTTTTTTTTTTTTTTTTTTTTGAGACGGAGTCTCACTATGTCACCCTTGGTAGAGTGCCGTGGCATCACAGCTCATAGCAACCTCATACTCTTGGGCTTAAGCAATTCTCTTGCCTCATCCTCCCAAGTAGCTGGGACTACAGGTGCCTGCCACCATGCCCGGCTATTTTTTGTTGCAGTTGTCATTGTTGTTTAGCTGTCCCAGGCCGGGTTCGAACCTGCCACCCTTGGTGTATGTGGCTGGCGCCCTCACCACTGTGCTACAGGTGCCAAGCCTGTACACTTATTTTCTCTCCAGTCACTTTACTAGTTCTCTTATTAAGTGTAATAGTTTTTTTGTAACAGAGTCTCTTGGATTTTCTGCTTCTATGTCTTCTTTTTCCATGCTGATATAACTTTACATTTTAATCTTATTTCAATTACTAAAAATTCCAGGACAATGTTAAATAATAATGTCAATGGTGACATACTAGTTTAGTTTCTGTCTTTGATAGAAATGGTTACTGTATTTTATCATTTTTTTCCTTTAATTTGTTCATATAATAGATTATGTTAGTAGAATTCCTGATACTCATTTGTGTGTTAAGTTACACAAGTCCTGCTGTATTATTTTTAAAATTAGCTCTGCTTTGGGTGGTGCCCGTAGCTCAGAGGGCAGGGTGCCAGCCACATGCACCAAGGATGGCAGGTTCAAACTTAGACTGGGCCAGCTGAAACAACAGTGACAACTGCAACAACAACAACAACCAAAAATAGCCGGGTGTTGTGGCAGGCGCCTGTAGTCCCAGCTATTTGAGAGGCTGAAGCAAGAGAATCGGTTATGCCCAAGAGTTTGAGGTTGCTGTGAGCTGTGATGCCATGGCACTCTACCAAAGGTGACATAGTAAGACTCTGTCTCAAAAAAAAAAAAAAAAAAATTATCTCTGCTTTGTTTTGTTATTCTTTCTCACGTTGCTGGGTCTTATTTGTTAAAGTTTTATTTAGAATTCATAATTTTTGTACACATATGAAATTGATTCAAAATTTTATTTTCTTGTAATGATTTTCTAGATCTGGTATTAAACTTATATAGTCTTCTTACAATAAATTGGAGGAATTTTCATCTTTTTATAAGGACTGGAATATTTTTAAAAACCATGGAAATAATCTATTTTTAAGAGGTTAAAGCTCAGTCCTGTTTGTCCAGTGGTAGATCTCTAATTATCTTCCAATATCTGCTACGATGACTGGCTTATTCAAGCTTTCCTCTTCTTATTGGATTTTCTAATTTAAATTTTGCTAGAAAATTATTTATTTCTTTTATATTTTAAAATGTTTTGCCATAGAGTTGCATGTAATAATTACTTACGTATTTAGTTATTTAACTTTTTTTTTTTTTTTGAGACAGAGTTTTGCTTTGTCTCTTGGGCTAGAGTACCATGGTGTCAGCCTAGCTCATAGCAACCTCAGATTCCTGGGTTCAAGTGATCCTCCTGCCTCAGCCTCCTAAGTAGCTGGGATTACAGGGCCCTACCACAACACCTGGCTAATTTTTCTAGTTTTAGTAGAGAGGGATCTCACTCTTGCTTAGGATTGCTTGAATGGAGCTAAAGCAATCTTTTCACCTCTGCCTCCTAGAGTGCTGGGATTACAGACATGAGCCATCATGCTCGGCCTTATTTATTCATTTTTTAGAGACACCCTGTCACCCAGGCAGGAGCACAGTGGTATGATTATAGCTCATTGTAACCTCACACTCCTGGGCTCAAGAGATCCCTCCCACTTCAGCATCTTTTGTGACTGGTACTACAGGCATGGGCCTTCATGTTCAGCTCGTTTTTAAATTATTTTTGTAGAGATAGAGTCTATGTTGCCCAGGCTCATGTCAAACTCCAAGCTTCAAGCAATTCTCCAGCCTTGGCTTCCCAAAGCACTGGGATTACAGGTGTGAGCCACTACAAATGCCCTAATATTTATTTATAATTATATTTAATTTCTTCTGTATCCATGGTTTTAGAGATGTTTATTATTCCTTTCAAAGATTAGCTTCTGGATTTATCTGGTTTTGCTTATTTTTATTTTGGTAAATTTCTGCTTTCTTTTCTTTATAAAATCATTGTTTCTAGGTTTTCTTAAAATGTATTTTGTTGTAATTTGGAAAATTTTCCTAAGGTCTCAATGATCTACTTATAAGTCTTTTTGTTGGTTAAATCCATCAAGATTGATTTTTATTGCTTGCACCTAGAACTTGTAGTTTTAAAGAAGAGTGTTTAAGCAGGATGAAAGGACTAATAGCTAAAGAAAGATTCTTAAGTGAAGTGAAAAATTCTATTGGTGTAAGAATGTATCAAAAAGGTGAAAGGGGGGTGACGCCTGTGGCTCAAAGGAGTGGGTTGCTGGCCTCATATGCTGGAGGTGGCAGGTTCAAACCCAGCCCTGGCCAAAAACTGCAAAAAAAGAAAAAAAAAACCCAAAACTGGTGAAAGGAGGCGGTACCTGTGGCTCAAAGGAGTAGAGCCCCAGCCCCATATGCCAGAGGTGGTGGGTTCAAACCCACCCCCAGCCAAAAAAATAACTGCAAAAAAAAAAAAAAAAAAAAAAAAGAAAGAAAGGTGAAAGGTAAGAAGAAAGTACCCTTTATCCTCTGGGGCAATGTTTCTCTACTTTTTCTGAATTTTTGTCCACCAAGGAGAAAAATTAAATTAATTATTAGTATTTAAAGTTTAAAATTAAATTAAATTTCTTTCCAACATGAGAAATTAAATACTAAGGAATAAGATGTTGTCACATAGGGTTGATCCTTGGAGGATCCAAAACCATTGTAAAATCCAAGTTTTTCACTCTTCCCCCCCACTAAGAAAAAAGATTTTTTTTCTCTTGTAGGCAATATCATCTCTACTGAGAATTCATGTTTTGAAGTATGAGACAGAGGGATCTTTGTGCCACAGTGAGTTATTTCAGATATTCAGAAATATCTGGAGCAAATTAAAGATTAAGGTTCTGGAGCAAATTAAAGATTCTTAGGCATTGGAAGTTTTGGGAAATCCTCTTACAACCCAAAGTAGTGTTTGCTAACTAGATTGGGACAACCAACTGTCAGTTCAGTAGTGGTTGGGCTGTTTATCTGAGATTTGATAGAAAACCAGTGGACACTCAAATAGAATAACAGGACCATCAGAAATAATGTGGACTAGGGCGGCACCTGTGGCTCAAGGAGCAGGGTGCTGGCCCCATACACCAGACAGTTCAAACCTGGCCCAGTCCAAAAACTGCAAAAAAAAAAAAAAAAAAAGGAAGAAATAATGTGGACTATATCTTCAGTGACTCTGCAGTCCTTGCGAAAACTAAGGCGTGCGTGGACCACAGGTAGTCGTCTCACTTATTTTTTCTTTGAAGGTCTTGCCTGCCAGATAAAGGAAGATGTTGGAATAAATATTTACCACAGAGATGGTATAAAAGGACCAAATTTAACTTTGTGTGTGGAATTTGACTTTTTTTTATTTTTCAGACACAGTCACAGCAACCTCAAACTCTTGTACTCAAGCAATTCTCTTGCTTCAGCCTCCCAAGTAGCTGGGACTATAGGCACTCACCACAATGCCCAGTTATATTTTTTGTTGTAGTTGTTGTTGTTTAGTAGGCCTGGGCTGGGATCCAACCCGCCAGCCCCCGTGTATGTGGCCAGTGCCCTAACCACTGAGCTACAGGCACAGAGCCGGAATTTGACTTTTGAACACTAGTGGTTTGGTTGGAGATTATGGCTGATAAAGCAATGTCACATTGAAATTTGAGGTGTGATATCCAAATGTCTAGATATTATGGATAAGACAAAGAAGGAGTAGTAATAAATAAGTTTCTATAATTCTAAAAAAAATCAACAAAGGAAGTTTTGGTGAGATAGTTACACCCTCCTGTAGATACCAGGACACACCAAAAAATAAGCTTAACATTCAACTACAAGGTAAAACTCAATCTTACCTAAATTTAACAAGGGTACCTATAAAGACTTTTCAAAGTCTTATATCGATGAGAAGGGACAGAAAGTAGCATTGCATGCCAAGAAGGAATGGTACTATGCTAGTTTTGAGCTTATTTCTCTTTGGGTCCATCTCTTGCTTTCTGTCAGATCTTCTCCAGGACATTCTAACAACACAAGGGACCAACTCTCAAGCCTGTACCTCTCAGATTCTCCTTATCAGCTGAATTCTAGCTGAGTTCGTCCAGTGGGAGGCGCTGGTGGGAGATTGAAAGATGGGAAAATGGAGAAGCAAGGACATGTTTCTCCTCTCTCTTGGTCATAGCTATTTTCTGTGGCCCCAACTCCTGCTAAATGTTGGCCCCCTGTGTTTCCGCCTTCCCGTGGGCTGTCCCAGCCTCTGGACTCTGGCAATATGAACTCCCCCCTTTTTCTTCCAGCCTCTGGGTGTTTCTTCCACCTCTCATCTCTCAGTTGCCCCACCGTTCCCCATCGTCTTCTCAGTTTTTCCATCATCTGTGTAAAGTATTCCCTGCAGTAATTTTCCTCTACTTTTAGACACTCAGACTCTGACCAATAGAACAACTAATTTAAATCCCCCTCAAACTTAGCATGGATGCATGGTGGGAGAAATTTGGGAAAGAGGAAAGAGGCTGAAGAGTGATACAATGGTAGAAGTCTGTTTTAGACTGCTTAGCCAGAAGGAGTGTACAGTCAACAGCTTACACTTGGAAATCATAAACAAGCCTGTCCATAATAATTTGTTAAATCTTGGTGCTGTGTTATAATTGTTCATGATCAGTTTATATGTTCAGTTTCCTTAGTAGGCAAAGAGAGTAGGTGCAGAGTCTGACACTATCCTGAACCAGCTACAATGCCTACTATGTCCCAGGTCCTTATATGTCAAAAAATAAAAGATAATGCAGGTATTAAAGTCTTAAATTATTTTTAAGAGTCAATCTATTTACAAAAGTTCCTAGACTAGAATCCATCAGGGTCCATGGTGAGATTTCAGGGGGCTCACAAACTGGAATGGGAAAAAATTATATTTTTATTTCTCCTAATCTCTAAGGAGGAATTAGGAGCATTTCCTTCAGTTGTGAATGCAGGAAACAATTCCCAGCAGTTTTTGGAGTACCTGTCACCAATAGAATTCATGGATATTTTAAAATCACATTATGTTTGTTGCAACGATTTCAAAATTTGTTGTTTGTACCCACAAACTGCCACTAGATCTTGCTATTTAATATGTTAGTAAAATTACTATATCACATATTAAAAAAACATTTTGATGACTGTATTTCAACATAACTGGTTTTCTCTGTAATCCCTATTTTGTTTTTAGTTTAAAAACATTATTTCGAGAAGGGTTTTTTAAGTTTCAAGACACTACTAAAGGGCTGGGCGTGGTGGCTCACACCTGTAATCCTAACACTCTGAGAGGCCGAGGCAGGTAGATTGCTTGAGTTCAGGAATTTGAGACCAGCCTGAGCAAGAGCAAGACCCCCATCTCTAAAAATAGCCAGGCATTGTGGTGGGTGCCCGTAGTCCCAGCTAATTGGGAGGCCGAGGCAAGAGAATCACTTGAGCCCAAGAGTTTGAGGTTGCTGTGAGCTATGATGCCATGGCACTATACCAAGGGTGACAAAGTAAGATTCTGTCTCCAAAAAAAAAAAAAAAAAAAAAAAGGCACAACTGAAGAGGTAGCTCAAAAAAGGCTGCAAAGCTGTACACATTTCATAAACTTGGACCCTGGTATTGGACAGACCTGGATTCAAATCCTGACTCTGCTTCTTACCAAGTTGTTTCTGGCTGGGCTAAGTACATGTCTTCATTTGTTAAGTGGGAGTAACCATAGCAAATCACTTTTAGGGTTGTTGCACATCATTAAAGTCTCAATATTTTAGTCCAATACCTGGCATAATTAATATTAGCTATCTAGGCATATAAATTATAAATCTCATAAGACAAAAAGTAGAGTTTGGGCAAAGAATTGTTTGCCAAATTGGGTCTCAATTTGAAGATTAAAAAGGGAGGATTTTCCTGATGGATGAGTTGACAAAACAGACCAAGTCTGCCAGGCTAGTTAAAACAATGGGACTTAACATCTCTAATATTTGTAACTATATCTACTGGGAACACATTAATGAAATAATTTATTGTAAAAAGGAATTTACTTCTTTGTAAGAAACATTCTTTAGGGCCCTTTTAGGCATCTAAAGTCAGGAGGCTTTAAGCTTGCCATTGTCATGGTCTGGTCCCAACATACACTATTGACTAGTTGGGTCTGCTGGGCACCCCCCAGTTGGGAGTCACTCACTGGAAATAAATTTTTACAGCAAAAAAAGGGAGCAACTATGTGATGAAAGGAAAAAAACCAAACCTAACAAATCCAGAAAGCTAAATAATGAATCAGAAAAGCCCTGGAATCTACCAGAAGGCTACGTCAGCACCAGGCTATGTTGTTCCAGGCCATTCCACCTTTTCCAAAGGCTGAGAGCTCTTGAAGGTGTGGTGGGGTTTGAGGAGGTAAAGATACCTTATGTCAGAATATTACTGGAGAGAGGACTGAGAGAGGATGTTTCCATTTACCCACCATCTCACTATGGCTTTAAAACAGCCTAGCCCCCCCAATTCTATTACAATTGACCCTTAAGCCATACAGGTTTGAACCATGCAGGTCCAGTTATATATCAATTCTTTTCAATAAAAGGTACCCTGAGTGTGCCTGCCTCTCCACCTCCCTTTCCACCTGCTCCACCCCTGCCACCCCTGAGACAGCAAGACCAACCCTTCCTCTTCCTTCTTCTCAGCCTGCTCAACATGAAAACGAAGAATGAAGATCATTATGATGGTTCCACCTTCACTTAGTGAATAGTAAGTATATCTTCTCTTTATGATTTTCTTGACATTTTCTTTTCTCTAGTTTACTTTATTGTGAGAATACAGTGTACAATACATATATAAAATATGTGTTAATTGACTGTTTACATTATTGGTAAGGCTCCCCAGTCAATAATAGGCGGTAAGTAGTTAAGTTTGGGAGAGTCAAAAGTTATACTTGGATTTTTGATTGTGCAGGGGGTTAGCATCCCCAGTCCTCACATTGTCCAAGGGTCTAGGGTATTTCCTTCAATGTTTATATGCTAGACATTTTACTTATTCTCCATGACACCCCAAGAGGTAGGTATTATTATGCCCACTCTCCTCTTTAACGACTGAGAAAACCAAAGCTTAGGGAAGGTGGTTAACCTATGTAAAGTTATACAGATTGCAAGAGATCTAGCTAGGGTTCAAAAATTTCAAAATGCAGAGAAGTTAAAGGAATTACAGAGTGAATACCTACATACTCAAAGTATGAATTATTCTTAGATATTTTAAATCCGTACTACCCAGCCAGAAGTTACCAGATTTACCAGAGTAGGAATTTTACCAAGAAAAAACTCAGAAATCTGAAAATGTCTATAATTCTTGGCTAATGGATGTATTTCTTACCTTCCAAGTTAATCATCTTTACTCAGATGGGAAGGCCATCCCTCCTTTTTGGAGCTTCCTAAGCTTCCTTCAGTATTTGCAAGGTTTTCTTTGGGCCAGCAGATTCGACCAGAGTGGTGAGTAGAGTGCTAGTTGGAATTAGGGCTTCTGTCCCTCTGTACCGAGATAACCTAAGGAGCCAAGCATTCTGGCTGGAAGGTGCTGTGACAGGGGTCAAAGCACTCTTGTTGCTGCCAGTGGCGACTCCTGGGAGTCTCCCTTCCCTCTCATGCAGAGCTAGGAGTGGGGCAGCCCCGGGCAAAGCTCAGCTCAGTGCACAGCTGTCTTCCTGTGAAGCAGTGTGGGAGAAAGGATGGGCATCTCTGATCTGCCCTACCCATCTCTGGGACTAAATATTTATCAGATCCCATAAAATCAACCAACTTCAATCTGGAAGGGATGATAGAAATGATGCAGTGAAAACCTCCTCATTTTGCCTTTGAGGAAACAGAGGCCCAAGAAGCTTCCCAATAGTCATACAGCTGATTAATGGCAGAGCTCATGATCTGTCACTCTTCTCCCTCCCCCATGATGTCACCACATCCATTCAGTGGAGCACCATTACTTTAGAGTGCACTCAAGATTCCCAGGCACTATTTCAGAGGCCAGAGTTGAATTAGATCCATCCCTTCCCACAAGGAGCTTAAAGTCTGCTGGAAACAATAGGCCCATTTATTGAACAACTTCTAATGTTCACATACATTATTTAGTCTACCTAACTTTTTTTTTTTTGAGACAGAATCTTAAGCTTCACCCTGGGTAGAGTGCTGTGGCAGTCACAGTTCACAGCAACCTCAAACTCTTGGGCTCAAAAATTAGTTTTTCTATTTTTAGTAGAGATGGGTAGGGTCTTGCTCCTGCTTAGGCTGGTCTTGAACCTGTGAACTCAAGCAATCTGCCCGCCTCCCAGAGTGCTAGGATTACAGGCATGAGCCACAGTGGCTGGTCTTACTTTTACCTCACTTTTCAAGTTAAGTGTTGTTATACATTCAGAGTGCTTAGTGTGGACAAAGGCAGTGTGCCCAAAGCCTTTATTGGTAGGACTGGGATTTGAACCCATATCCATTTAACTTTAAATCCTATGCTGTTCTCCCATGTAACTCTGCCTCCCTAATGTTAGCAAATACATGGGAGAAGCATATACATTCCTTCTCCACCACACTGACTCAGATATCTGTATGGTTTCTAGAAGATTAAGAAGCTATTACTTAGGTACTATTGTTACAAGGAAAAGATGAAGTTAATACAGAACACAGAAATGATTTTCTAAAAAGGATTTGAAAGATTAAAAGGTGAAATAGATATTTTAAGTAATGAAGGAAATGAGGGCAAAGCAATAATAAAGGATACAGAGGAAGCCAGGGGTGAGGTAGAAACATAAAATGCTCGCCACACGGCGCAGGACACCTGCTATCGGGGGTCAAAGGACTGAACTGTGTTTTCATAAAATAGTTCCAAGGACAAGAATGCTGACCTGTCCCTGTACACACTTTGTCCATAAATACTCGAAAAGAGCAATAACATTGAGGCAGAATAAAAAGCTCTTAGTTTCGGCTCAGCGCCTGCGGCTCAAGCGGCTGGGGCGCCAGCCACATACACCTGAGCTGGCGGGTTCGAATCCAGCTGGGGCCCGCCAAACAACAATGATGGCT
>CAUYRH010109909.1:0-28209 GCA_963574655.1 Perodicticus potto
AAAAAATTCTGATTGCAAATCAGGTGTTTCCCTATATGCTGTGAAAGTGATGCAATAGCAGACGAATGCATTTATTCTTCCATTTATGGCTACAATCATAGATGATAATTTTGAATCTTGCAAATATTTTTATAAATAAAATGACTTTATACCAAGGATATTTTGGAATCCTTTCCATAAACTGAAACAAATTTTCCAAAAGAAATTTATCAACAGGCATTCATTCATTTAGTGAACTGTTTATTCATGCAGTCAACAAATACTTAACTGATACGCGTCAATGACACTGTTGGTACAGGGAAAGAAAACATGCTTTTACCCTTTACAAGTTTATCATCCAAAGGTAGTAATCTGTGAAAGATTTTCAATTGTTTGCTCTTCTATTGTACATAAACAAAATCCTCCTTTCTCCCCACCATTTAATAACTATAAAGTTGACATATCTGATATTTAAGAGTGCCTTATCAAATCACAGCTACTCATAATGCTAGTGGCAATGGTACTGTAATATACATGTGTACAGGCATCAAGGAATGTTTAGACTCTACTCAGCATGGTCTGAGGGTTTGCATGTTTAGTACATAATTTTAAAAATCCAACATATGATAGTTTAACTTTTAGGACATCATTTACATGTTAAACTAAATTAGAATATTCCATTGCTGATCAAATTCCAAGGGATCACCCTCTTACCTTAAGACTATACATTTTCTAAGGACAATTAGTTTACTATAAATGCTTAAAACATAATGCGTCAAGCTTTCTAGTGCTTAGACATGTAAACAAAATTAAATTTCACGAAGATGTCCTTCTGTACTGGATCTTTCCCAGCAGCATACAAACATACTCTAACAACTTCTATTTAAAAAAAAAAAAGAAAGAAATAAATAAATAAAGAAAGAAAGAAAGAAAGAAAAAGAAAACTCCCTTGAACTCTGTTTTCTTCTTCAGCTGTAATTTATTTTTCCATTGCCTTTCCCAGTAGAATAATAACCTTAAGGGGCCTTTAAGGTCATCCACTTCAGTCAGGGTTCTACGGCAATTATTTACATTGCTCCTTGTCTAAGTCATTTCTTCTCATTTTAATTGTTAAACAGCATTGTCATAATTCAACATGCTCTAGCTTAGGTGCACTACACAATTCTATTTTCAGAAAAAGTAACCAATGCTTACATCCCTTCACAAGGAAATAAAGAACTCAGATTTACCTTCCTTCATCCTGATCTATTTCACATAAACTGTTATCACCATGCACTTGTACCTGACAAACAGTAAATGAGGCTTCTCAAACATTATTGTCATCGCAGATTTGTTTGAGGTCTGTTACTTATTTTCATTTTTCCTTACTTCCTTTATATGTAATGCAGGACCACTACTAAAAGAAAAACACAGAGGAGGCAAGATGGCCGACTAGAGCCAGCTTTCCACAGAGGCTCCCGTCCAGAAGGAGACTTAAAGGACAGAAGTTTAGCAAGTAAGCCAATGATTTGGAGCTGAGCCAAGAGAGAAGGCTGAAGAACGTACATGAACCCTGCTGAGGCGAGCTGTGACCCCAAGGATACAAACAAAAGGTACAAAATCCTTCACCAAGCAGATGGAAGTCCCCTCCCCCATGAGAACGCCTCGCAGTATACTTTCTGCAAACAAACAAGCAGACTTCAAACATCCTCCCATTTTATCCCATGGGAGATACCCTCTAAAAACCAGACCTCCTCCCCCTGCTAGGCATAAAACTGTATAAAACTGTATATATTTGGGCAGTGCCTGTGGCTCAGTGAGTAGGGCACCGGCCCCCATATGCTGGAGGTGGCGGGTTCAAACCCAGCCCTGGCCAAAAAATGCAAAAAAAAAAAAGTATATATTCTCTACCTGAAATTCCAAACTCCCAGCACTCCCCTCCACTCTCACCCCGAGGTCTGGAAGCCTGACCCCCGTGGAGTCTGAGCCAAGTGCGAGCCACACCCACCCCGAACACAGACTGCAGGGGAAACCGAAACACCAGCTCTGGGCAGTGGCACAGACCAGGGCTGAGTCACAGTTTCTGTGAACTCAAATAGCACCTGGTCTGCAGGGGAATATAGCCAGGACAGAATCACAAATTCTTCACAAATATAAGTGTCAGCAACATCAATCAGGGGTGGAGCTGGAACTGAGTGAACCACCCTAGCTTCCATTAACCACCTGAGGATGTCAGGCCTCAGCTTCCCCTTCCGGATGGTGTCAGAGTGTGGAGGCCTGACCGAGGAGACATAAGATCTCTCTGTGACTCAGGCAGGCTCAAACCCCTGGAGCATCTGCTCATTGGAGAGAACTGGGTCATAGCCCTTGCGGGGTTACCAGTGACTGGGTGTGACAGAGGTGCAAGGTGGGGAAGGAGGCATCCACCTTCCCAGACTAATTCATTTGCTAGGGGGCTCCTTCTGACTCCACGGAGTACTAGAATGAGTCATACTTGAGATACCAGCAGTCCCCTGCTATCTAGTTGCCAGAGACCTTTTGAACTCCCTCACTTGAGGCCAGGAGCTGACTGGGACAATTGATTTGGATCTCTCAGACTGGACCAATTACCCAAGGACTCTCCAAAGTGGTACCTTGGGTGTGTGGTTGTGGGAAGGTTTGATTTTCCTTCTCCAGTTGTTGCCTGTGGGAGGTGGGGGGGGGTGTAATTGCTGGTATTTCTCCACAGCTGAGACTTCAACCCAGAGTAACTAATTCACTAGGGCAGGACAGAGAACAGCTGAAAACAAGACAGAGCCATTTAGCCTCACCACACCAAATAAGTCCCCAGTGTCTCAGGCCATAGCACTGTATGGGACCGTTGCAAAGCTCTAGGGGAAAAGGTACAGACACCAGCCACAGCTATTGGGTAAAGGGCTGGATAATCACTACTCCAAGAGCCCCCCAACCCAACTTCACCTTATCTGCCCATCTAGCCCAATGGTGTAAAATAATCATGGTGTAGAATCAGCGGAAAAACTCCGGTAACATGAATAACCAGAGTAGATCAACTCCCCCAAGGAACCATATGGCAGATACAACTGAAGATTCCATTTATGGACAAATGGTTGAGATGTCAAAAATCGAATTCAGAGTTTGGATTGCAAATAAGATTAATAGAACGGAGGTAAAGTTGGAATTAGAAATTCAAGAGGCAATTCAGAAGTTTTCTCAAGTATCCGATGAATTCAAAGACCAACTCACCAAAGATTTTGACACACTGAGACAAGAAATTGCAGCCCTCAAAGATCTGAGAAATACAATAGAATCCCTTAGTAACAGAATGGAACAAGCAGAAGATAGGATTTCTGATGTTGAAGACAAAGCTTTTGAACACTTCCAAACGCTCAAGGAGAAAGAGAAATGGAGAGCAAAAATGGGTCATTTTCTCAGAGAGCTTTGGGATAATTTGAAGAAAACTAATATTCGCCTTATAGGAATTCCTGAAGGCAACGAAGTTGCTTCACAAAGCACAGAGGCCATTTTTAATGAGATTATGAAGGAGAACCTTCCAGACATGGCAAGAGATTCTGAAATGCAGATAGCAGAGAGTTTCAGAACCCCATCACAACTCAACCCAAATAACACAACCCCCATGCACATCATAATAAACTTCATTAAAGTTAATATGAAGGAGAAAATTCTGAAAGCAGACAGACATAAGAAAAGCACAACCTGCAAGGAGAAGAATATTAGAATGACTGCAGATCTCTCTGCTGAATCCTTTCAAGCTAGAAGAGGCTGGTCATCAACTTTTAATCTCCTAAAACAAAATGACTTTCAACCCAGGGTCCTGTATCCAATGAAACTGAGTTTCATCTATGATGGAGAAATTAAATACTTTAATGACATTCACATGTTGAAGAAATTTGCCATAACTAAACCAGCTCTCCAGTTTATTCCCAGACCTATCTTTCATAATGACGAGTGCAATCCTCCACCGCAAAAGTAAACTCACTCAGAATCTTTTGATCAAAATCCAACTTCCACAGTGGCAAAAGGATTAAAAATGTCCAGTGGACTTTCAAAAAGCTCAATATCCAAAATTCTACAAGGCTTATCAATATTCTCAATTAATGTGAATGGCTTAAATTGTCCTCTGAAGATGCACAGGTTGGATGACTGGATACAAAAACTCAGGCCAGATATCTGCTGCATACAAGAATCGCATCTTAAAAGATAAATATAGACTCAAGGTGAAGGGACGGTCATCTATATTTCAGGCAAATGGAAAGTAGAAAAAAGCAAGAGCTGCAATTTTATTTGCAGATACAATAGTCTTTAAACCAACGAAAGTAAGGAAAGATAAGGATGGTCACTTCATATTTGTTAAGGGTAATACTCAATATGATGAGATTTAAATTATTAATATTTATGTGCCCAACAAGAATGAGCCTCAGTTTATAAGACAGACTCTAACAGACATGAGCAACTTGATTTCCTCCAGCACCATTATAGTCGGAGATTTTAACACTCCTTTGGCAGTGTTGGCTAGATCCTCCAATAAGAAACTAAGCAAATAAATTTTATATGTAAACTTAACCATTCAACATTTGGATTTAACAGACATCTACAGAACATTTCATCCTTACAGAACTGAATACACCTTCTTCTCATCAGCCCATGGAACATACTCCAAAATCGATCACATTTTAGGTCACAAGCATAACCTCCTCAAATTTAAAAGAATGAAAATCATTCCTTGCATCTTCTCGGACCATCATGGAGTAAAAGTGGAACTCAGTAACAACAGGAATTTGCATGCTCATACAAAAACATAGAAGCTAAATAACCTTATGCTGAATGATAGCTGGTTCATAGAGGAGATTAAGAAGGAAATTACCAAATTTTTGGAACAAAACGATAATGAAGATATGAGTTATCAGAACCTCTGTGATACCGCAAAAGCAGTCCTAAGAGTGAAATTCGTAGCACTGAAAAGCCCTCCTCAATAGAGTGGAAAGAGGAAGTTAACAACTTAATGGGACATCTCAAGCAACTGGAAAAGGAAAAGCATTCCAACCCCAAACCCAGCAACCCAGCTGAAGAAAAGAAATAACAAAAATTAGAGCAGAATTAAGTGAAACTGAAAACAAAATAATTATACAAAAGATCAATAAATCAAAAAGTTGGTTTTTTGAAAAAGTCAATAAATTAGATAAACCTGTGGCTAACCTAACCAGGAAAGAAAGAGTAAAATCTCTAATTTCAACAATCAGAAATGGTAATGATGAAATAACAATAGACTCCTCAGAAATTCAAAAAATCCTGAATGAATATTACAAGAAACTTTATTCTCAGAAATATGAAAATCTGAAGGAAATTGACCTATACTTGGAAGCATGCCACCTTCCAAGACATAGCCATCATCAAGTGGAAATGTTGAACAGGCCTATATCAAGTTCTGAAATGGCATCTACTATAAAAAAATCTCCCTAAAAAGAAAAGCCCGGGACCAGATGGCTTCACATCAGATTTCTAACAAACCTTTAAAGAAGTAATAGTACCTATGTTGCTCAACCTTTCCCAAAATATAGAAAAAGAAGGGGAATAGTAGCCAACACATTCGATGAAGCAAACATCACCTTGATCCTCAAACCAGGAAAAGACCCAACAAGAAAAGAAAATTATAGACCAATATCACTAACGAATATTGATGCAAAAATACTCAACAAGATCCTAAAAAGCAGAATCCAGCAACACATCAAAAAAATTATACACCATGACCAATTGGGTTTTATCCCAGGGCCTCAAGGCTAGTGCCATATACATAAATCTATAAATATGATTCATCACATAAACAAATTAATAAAAAAAGATCATATGATTCTCTCAATTGATGCAGAATAAGCTTTTGATAATATCCCTTATGCATTCATTATTAGAACACTTAAGAAAATTGGTATAAGGCTCTCAGATCAAGATGATGGCCGAATAACACCTTCCTTGCAACTGGGGACAGTGAGTCTGGAGAGAGAAGACTCCAGGCATCTCTGGCTGGTGGGATCTGCCCAGAAACATCCCTTTGGGGACACAGGGTGTCAGTGTGTGACTTATGGACCCCACAAGGAGGACAAAAGCAGTGTAGAACTGGCAAGTGTTTGCATGTGTTCATTCAGTCTAATCCCGCTGGCAGCTGTAAGTACAGGAGCAGTGAGACTGCAAACTGGAAAGGCCTTACCTGTGAACTGTTTTTGTTTTCTTGGACTTAGCACTCAGTTGACCTACCTCGGGAGAACTTAAGCAAGAGTTCAGAGGACTGTAAGTGTTGTCTAGGGCCCCAGACTGAGCCGCTGAGCTGGTTGAGGCTAATAGTGCTTGGCTTTGGGCCCTGCGGAGCCATTGTAGAAGAAGTGTCCTGGCAAGTTCCGACCTCAGGGTTGCAGAGCAAGGATCAGGCAGGAGTGAGTAATCTATTGATTGAGCAGCCTAAAGGCTGGGACTGAAACTCCTTAGAGCCTTAGCCCTCAGGGGCATAGAGTGAGACCAGTTTTGGCACACTGAGTAAGTGGATAGTGACTTCAGGAGTGATGCCAGTGGCAAGAGCTTTTCTGGGAAAGCTTCTGCTTAGCCAAGGTTAGCAGTTTAAAGTTCCTTTGAAGCAGGTGAAGGAGAGATTTAGGCTCTCAACCCTACGGGGTTTGAGAAATCAGCAGAGGCCTCCAGTATCCAACTCGTACAGCTGTACCAGCACCGTGATTAACATCTCATACCCCAGAAGATCACCTGTTGCCAAGACAATATCCAGCAAGATATATATACTGCTTTGTTTTTGTTTTAATTTCAACATTTTCCCTATAGATTTTAACTTTCTTTTTTTCTTTTTCTTGTCTTTCTTCATTTTTCTACTTTAAACACAATTTTCCATTGTTGCCTGTTCAAACTACTAGAACTTCAGTTTTGCTAGTGTTTTTACCCCTATTATTTGCTTCCCCCCCCAATTTTATCTCGTAAAGTTTTCTGTTGGCATGTTTTGGTTTGTTTCATGGCATTTTTGCCTTTCCTCTCTACTTGGTGTAGATGGGGGTACTGTGTCCTAACAGGTTAGCAAAGAGCTGCTGACCTCAAGGGAACCAGCAAACCCAGCATGGCCAGAGGCTGGGGGGGTTATAAATTTGGGTCAAAGTACCCTACTGTACACCTATATCGCTGCTGTCTCCCACTTTCTGTGCCTCTCTTCTTTTTGTCAATATTCCCTTTTACCCACCCCCTCTCCTTTCTCTTTTTCCATTTTTTTCTTTCTTTTTTTCCCCTTCTTGCTCTTCAATCTTCTCATCGTTCTGGTCCTGTACCAAAAGGACTCATTGAAATCCTAGTCCAGAGGCACGACAACTTAAGGAGCAAGAGGAAGTGAAAGGAAAATTAGGGCAAGGATACAGTGAAAAAAAAAATCACTCACGAGGAAGAATCAGCAGAAAACTGGCAACAAGAAAAACCAGTCCACAGCAACCCCCACAAGGGACCGTGAGGTAGCTACTGCAGAGGATTCCACCTATAAAGAAATGTTCAAAATGACAGAAAGGGAATTTAGAATACAGACAATGAAAACTATGAAGGAAATGATGGAAACAATGAAAGAAACTGCTGATAAAGTGGAAAATAACGAAAAGGAAATCCCAAAAGAGAATCAAATAAGAGATGAACAATATGAAGAATATAGAAAGGATATAGCAGAGCTGAAGGAACTGAAGCAGTCAATTAGGGAACTTAAAGATGCAATAGAAAGTATCAACAACAGATTAAACCATGCAGAAGAAAGATTTTCGGAGGTAGAGGACAAACCTCTTGAGACAACTCAGATAGTTAAAGAGGCCAAAAGGAAGAGAGAGAAAGCAGAACGTTCACTGACAGGATTATGGGACTTTATGAAGCATTCAAACATATGAGATATAGGTATCCCAGAAGGGGAAGAAGAATGCTTCAGGGGAATGAAAGCCATACTAGAGAATATTATCAATGAAAATTTCTCAAACATTGCCAAAGATCCTGACACACTCCTTTCAGAGGGATATCAAACTCCAGGTCACCTCAACTCAAATAGAACTTCTCCAATACACATAATGATGAACCTGTCCAAAGTGAAGATAAAAGAAAAGATTCTTCAAGCTGCCAGGAGTAAGTGTCAGTTGACCTACAGGGGCAAATAGATGAGGGTGACTGGAGACTTCTCTAATGAAACTTTACAAGCCAGAACACAATGGTTATCTACCTTTAATCTACTTAAACAGAACAATCTCCAGCCCAGAATTCTATATCCTGCTAAGCTAAGCTTTAAAATTGACAGAGAAATAAAATCATTTACTGATATACAAACATTGAGGAAATTTGTCACAACAAGACCAGCTTTTCAGGAAATACTTCAATCTGTTCTACACACTGACCTTCACAATGGAACAACAGCAAAGTAAGAACTCAGAAATTAAAGGGCAGGACCTAACTTCCACACTGATGCAAAAGATAAAACTAAGCAATGGACTCTCACAAAATAAGATGAATAGAACACTACCACACTTACCAATTATCTCAAAAAATGTTAATGGCTTGAAGTCCCCACTGAAGAGGCACAGATTGGCTGAATGGATTAAAAAATACAAGCCATCCATTTGCTGCCTGCAGGAAACACACCTAGCTTCAAAAGACAAATTAAAACTCCGAGTTAAGGGTTGGAAGACAATTTTACAGGCAAACAGAATTCAGAAGAAAAGAGGAGTTGTGATCTTATTTTCAGATACATGTGGATTTCAAGCAACTAAAATCCAAAAGGACACAGATGGTCACTTTATATTGGTCAAGGGAAAAATACAAGAAGACGTTTCAATTCTAAATATTTATGCACCCAATTTAAATGATCCCAGATTCTTGAAACAGGCCTTACTCGGTCTGAGCAATATGATACCCTATAATACCATAATAACAGGGGACTTTAACACTCCTCTTACAGATCTGGACAGATCCCCTAAACAGGTATTAAACAAATATATAAGGGACTTAAGTGAGACCCTAGAACAACTGTGCTTGATAGACATATATAGAACACTCCATCCCAAAGACAAAGAATATAAATCCTTCTCATCACCCCATGGAACATTATCCAAAATTGATCATATCCTAGGACACAAAACAAACCTCAACAGAATCAAAAGAATTGAAATTTTACCTTGTACCTTCTCAGACCACAAGACACTAAAGGTGGAACTCAACTCCAAAAAAAAGCGTTCAACCCCACACAAAGGCATGGAAATTAAACAACCTTCTGATGAATGAGAGTTGAGTGCAGGGAGAAATAAACCAGGAAATCATTAACTTCCTTGAGCATAACGACAATGAAGACACAAGCTACCAAAACCTGTGGGATACTGCAAAAGTAGTTCTGAGAGGAAAATTTGTCACTTTAGGTGTGTACATTCAAAAAACAGGAGAGCTCATCAACACACTCACAAGCCATCTTATGGAATTGGAAAAAGAAGAGAAATCTAAGCCTAAACCCAGCAGAAGAAAAGAAATATCCAAAATTAAATCAGATATCAATAAAATTGAAAACAAAAGAATCATTCAGAAAATTAATGAAACAAGGAGTTGGTTTTTTGAAAAAATATATAAAATAGATAAAACTTTGGCCAGACTAACTAGAAATAGAAAAGTAAAATCTCTAGTAGCCTCAATCAGAAATGATAAAGGGGAAATTACAACTGATGCCACAGAGACAAAAGAGATCATCTCTGAATATTACCAGAAACTCTATGACCAGAAATTTGACACTGTGAAGGAAAAGGATCAATATTTGGGCTCACACCCTCCCTCTAGACTTAGGCAGGAAGAAATAGAGCTCCTGAACAGACCAATTTCAAGCACTGAGGTTACAGAAACAATAAAAAAATCTTCCAACAACAGCAACAAAATGCCCTGGTCTGGATGGCTTCACACCAGAATTCTATCAAAACTTCAAGGAAGAGCTTATTCCCATACGGCAGAAATTATTCCAAAAAATTGAGGAGGAAGGAATCTACCCCAACACATTCTATGAAGCAAACATCACCCTGATACCAAAACCAGGAAAAGACCCAAACGAAAAGGAGAAATTCACACCAATTTTAGTCATGAATATAGATGCAAAAATTCTCAACAAAATCCTAGCCAATAGATTACAGCTTATCATTAAAAAGGTCATACATCATGATCAAGTAGGTTTCACCCCAGGGATGCAAGGCTGGTTTAACATA
Organism: Perodicticus potto; assembly: GCA_963574655.1. Taxonomy (NCBI): domain Eukaryota; kingdom Metazoa; phylum Chordata; class Mammalia; order Primates; family Lorisidae; genus Perodicticus; species Perodicticus potto. The sequence goes on from CAUYRH010109909.1 coordinate 10,218, forward strand.
CGCAAGTCCATAAACATTTTCCAACGTATTAATAGAAGCAAAAACAAAGACCATCTGATCCTCTCAATAGATGCAGAAAAAGCATTTGATAAAATCCAGCATCCCTTTCTAATTAGAACACTGAAGAGTATAGGCATACGTGGAGCATTCCTGAAACGGATCGAAGCTATCTATGACAAACCCACAGCTAATATTTTAATGAATGGAGTAAAACTGAAAGTTTTTCCTCTTAGAACTGGAAGCAGACAAGGTTGTCCTCTGCCACCATTACTATTCAACGTAGTGCTGGAAGTTATAGCCAATATGATTAGGCAAGACAAGGAAATAAAGGGCATCCAAATGGGAGGAGAGAAGATCAAACTCTCCCTCTTTGCTGAAGATATGATCTTATACTTAGAGAACCCCAAATACTCAACCTCCAGGCTCCTGGAAGTCATCAAAAAATACAGTTATGTCTCAGGATGTAAAATCAATGTCCACAAGTCAGTAGCCTTTGTATACGCCAATAACAGTCAAGATGAGAGGCTAATTAAGGGCACAACTCCCTTCACCATAGCTTGAAAGCAAATGAAATACCTAGGAATATACCTAACAAAGGAGGTGAAGGAGCTCTATAAAGAAAATTATGAAAACCTAAGAAAAGAAATAGCAGAGAATAGTAACAAATGGAAGAACATACCATGCTCATGGCTGGGAACAATCAACATTGTTAAAACATCTATACTTCCCAAAGCAATCTACCTATTCAATGCCATCCCTATTAAGATACCAACATCGTACTTTCAAGATTTGGAAAAAAAAATGATTCTGCGTTTTGGGAACCAGAAAAAAAATCCCGTATAGCTAGGGCAGTTCTTTGAAATAAAAACAAAGCTGGGGGCATCAACATACTAGATTTTAGGCTGTACTACATAGCCATAGTGGTCAAGACAGCATGGTACTGGCACAAAAATAGAGACATCGACATTTGGAATTGAATAGAAAACCAGGAAATGAAACTAACATCTTACAATCACCTAATCTTCGATAAATCAAACAAGAACGTACCTTGGGGGAAAGATTCCCTATTCAATAAATGGTGCCAGGAGAACTGGATAAACACATGCAAAAGACTGAAACTGGATCCACACCTTTCTCCACTCACAAAAATTGATTCAAGATGGATAAAGGACTTAAATTTAAGGCATGAAACAATAAAAATCCTCAAATAAAGAATTGGGAAAACACTGGAAGATATCAGCCTGGGGAAAAATTTTACGAGGAAGACTGCCATGGCAATAGCAACAACTGTAATAATAAACAGATGGGACTTAATTAGAAAAGCTTCTGTACAGCCAAGTAGACAACAACCAAAGCATTTTCTTAGTTATTGTGTTAAGATATTTATATTCTACATTTAGTAAATTTCACATTTACCCTTGTAAGATGCACCATAGATGTGGTCCCACTGATTACCCTCCCTCCACCCATCCTCTCCCTTACCCTCCCTCTCCCCTTTCCCCATATTCTTGGGTTATAATTAGGTTATAGCTTTCATATGAAACCTGTATATCTTTACATATGTTTTTAAGAGTAATAGTATTAAAGAAAGGTCCCAGAACAGGTCCTTGATGGGCTGCACTTGAACCTCAGCTCCTCGACTGGCTAGTCACATGACCTTGGGAAAGTCACTTAGCCATCATGCACCTCACTCTCCCTTTTGTGAACTGGTGATATTATTGGTAGATGCCACATACGATTGTCATGAGGATTAAATATGTGAACACTTGTACAGCTTATACAACATTCTGGCACATGGTGAATCTCAGTCTCAGAGAGAGTCTGATAACACTTATTACTGTTGTTTTCACACAATATATCATTTGATCTTCAAATTAACCAAGATATTCAACACAGATACAAGCAATCTTAGTTTTTTTTTAATGTACTACACCATGTGAGCAGTATTTTTTGTTTTGTGAATGTGTACAAGAGTGAGTTAAAATTCTATACATATGCCTACATCTTGATAATTAATTTCAAAAGGCATGCACATATTAATCATTCATGAAGAATGCAATGATAGAAATATTGATAAAAATAACAAAATGACAACAATGAGCTCACATGCCACTTTGTTAGAAATCAGTAGGAAATTGCAAAGTGGACCAAAAGGAAATAATTACAAATATAATAAACCACATAACAAACACAAAATTTAGGAGGAAGATTTAGATAGGAAACACAGATTCTACTTACACTATCATTTAGCAGCTGAGAAAATGTAGATACCATGAATTTAAATGGTTTGTCCGTTAATGACCATGCATTTGAAAAGAGTTAATGGTTTGTCCGTTACTGATCAATGCATTTGAAAAGAGTTAAAATAATTTGATCACAACGATCAATGTTTATTTATATTACGTGTCTCCGTCATCTGCTTGCATTACATGAAACATACCAAATACTGTTGGATCCCTGGGCACCCTGTCTGCCACCCCAGGCCACTGGTCAGCCCTGTGCTCAGGCTTGGACCTATTCTCAGACTGTAATGAACCATGGCCAGCACCCAACTCATCTCTCTGCTTCATAACTGAAGCTGCCCAGGAATTCAACACAGTAATTTATCAGCCAAGGAAAGAGTATTGGCAAAATGTCAAGAGAACTTGTGACCATTTAAAGAAAGTCCAGATGAGGAAACTGAGCTGCCCAGCAGCAAATGAGGGATGGGGGGACCTGACAAGTGCCTTGGAGGAGGAGAGGTGGAGACAGAGAAAAGGAATCGGATTTGCTCTTACGTTTCTTCCAGATGGAAACCTAACACCAGCGATTAAAACTGAAGGGGGTAGATTTGAGCTCCCAATATAGAAGAGCTTGTTGACCGCAGAAGGTAAGATGGGCTCTTTTTGTGGGTCTCCGTTCCCTCCCCCTGGAGCAGGACAAACAAGGACTAGAGAGCAGCTGTCAGAGACACGCTTCCGGAATAGATTCCAAAACTAGCTGGACCCGGGAGCCGGACTGAGTGACCTCTGGAGTCCCCAAAATGGGAAGATAGGATTCTACAAAATCAGAATGTACCTGAGGATAAATGTAAATAAACTGAAGCTCACAAGAAAAGATCTCTGTGGGACCAAAAGAAAGCCTTCCAGTACCAAGAGGTGTCTTCCACTGTCTAAAAATGGAAATGTAACAGGCTAGTAAACGTGCACGTGAGTGAAAATTACGAACCATTTCAACACTGCCACGTGCTCGGCTGTGTCCTCCCCTCCCCAAAATGTTGTGGTCTTAACCTCCAACCTCATCTGAAAATAGGGTCAGGACAGGTGCGGCCCAGGGAGAGCGAGGCCACACGGCCTCAGGGTGGGGTGTGAACCCAGCGCCTGGGGTCCTCACGTGGAGAGAGGTGTGCGAGACGCAGACGCACGAGGAAGTCGGCCAGGTGCAAACCAAGGCAGGGATGTACCCTAACAGGGAGAAAAAATAAATTCAGGAGAAAATAAGAAGAGAAAAAAAATAAAAATAAAAATAAAGATGAAAACTCCTGCAAAAAAAAAAAAAAAAAAAAAACCAAGGCAGGGATTGGCCTCAGGTGGCCACAGACCAGAGAACACCAACTACCGCTAAAGACAGCACGGAAAGGTCTTTTCCGTCGTTCCTTTTTTTTTTCTTTCTTTTGTGATGAGAAATGGGTGGGTACATTCAACAAGTTGATTCCACAGCACCTAGGTGAGCCGTGCAGACCCCACGTCTGTCTCCCCAGCGGAGGTCTTCAGGACATGCCCCGGCCGTGTCCTTCATCTCATCCCAAGTTGGGTGAAGACACGGAGAGAGACAGACGTGAGGCCACGCAGGTGTGCGTCCCGCAGTGAAGTCCAAAGCATGCTAAGGCTTCACGAGCCAGCCCTTCAGCCTTCCCAAAGGGCTGCCGGCCTCTCCCAGAATCCAGGCTCAATGTCAAGACTTCCTCAACACCTGCCAACACCTTAATTTCAGACTCTGAGCTGGGAAGCAGCCTTTCCTGTGAGAGAGTAAGTGTCTGCTGTTTTAAGCTGCCTATTCTGGGTAGTCTGCTGCGGCAGCCCTCACACTCTAACATACATGCTTGGTTTAATTGGTTTCTTACAGCAACACAAGTGAAAAGTACTATGATCGCCACTGATGGATTAAAACAGAAAGCTCAGATCTAAGAGATTGGAAAACTCGGTCGAGAAACATATTGGAAGACCGCAGAACCAGACGACTCCACCCACAGCCCTTGGACTCCCATTCCCTGCTCCACGCTCCTCTCCACACAGAGGCACCCCCTGGAGGGCATTGCATTGCCGCTGAAGTACATGCACCCACCCCAGAGGAGTGTGGTTTGTGACTGTCATCTCTAGTGAGCTAGAAGTTCCGTGGGTACCTGATTCAGGTGGGATGGAGGAGCAGAGCTGGGCATCCCGGTCACACCAGGGCAGTACCTGTGCTCCCTCGGGAAGCCACAACCTTCCTCCAGTCCTGTGTCCAATCTGAAATGAGATACGTTGTCTGCAGAATTCTGATTTATTGGGAATAAAATGCAGAGGGTGCCAAAAAAATGTGTACAAATTTAAAGAAATGTTGTCTAAGTGTTATATTTTGAAGTTGAATTGAAGGTATTACTTCTGGTCAAGTGTACCTAGACGTGCTAGGTACTTCCATTTTAAGCTGCGGTTCATATGCTTTGGGGAACAATCAAATTTACTTTCAACAAGATCTCTTAAAATTGTGTATACGTTTGTTGTAGCACCCTGAGTATAATCAAAAGCTCTGTACTGAAAACTTTTTGTAGAGGGAGTAAGTTAGTTGTACAAACAGATATTCTTAGTTACTGACCTAAAAATTCAGGAAACAATGTGGGGTTGGACAGTTTGAAGCCACCTCTGGTTTCTATTTTAGTCATAAAGCTGATAGTTAAATGAGTCATAAGTCTTTGTTATATTTGTAAACAGATTGTCTAAGGAAAATCAACAAAGGAAAATAGAATTGTAGATGAGCTTCTGGGGAACTCCGACGGAGGGTGGCGTGCATGGGGCCGTCACCTGGCCACTTGTCTACTCCTTCTTGAGGAGAAGAGAGTTAGACATGGGAAATTCACTGGCTGGTGGTGAAGAGCTGCCAGCAAGCCTCCAAGTAGTCAGCTGCCTCGCTCAAGTGAAATTTACAAATCTTTACACATACACGCTAATAAAAAGTAAGCAAGACAATGTAGGCTGGTACTTTTTAAAGTCATGGAAACATTCTGTCATTGTATTCAAAGAACTACTAAATTTCATTTCTGAGAAAACAACCATTCATAGCAATCATATAGGAAGAATTTATATACATACGTACATATATATCAGATTTGTCCATAATAGTATCCTATGAATGTGGTCTCAGACCTCTAGAACATAGTTGTGTGTGTGATACACACACACACACACGTTCTGCTCGTACGCACATGGCGATGTCACTAACTCTGCCTGTGCCAAAGCTGTTTCATTAGTTTTCCCCCAGGGAGAAGCCATTAGATGTGGGGTGATTCACCCACAGTGCCAGTCGCCCAGCGCCCGTTGGTGTCTTGAGTCTCTGTGTCTCTGTGGGAGACTGGGGTTGTCAGTGACCAAACAGCAAAGCAACAAAGTGTGATAAGCACAATACAACACTGCTTTTGGAGGCAAGTTCCAAATCCCAATTTTGCCGTTCAGCAGCTGAGCTGCCCTGAGCATCTTACCTGTGCACACGATCAGAGCATCAACCTCACAGGCTGCCCTGGGTGCTCAGTGAGCCAGGGTCTGTCCAGCGCCGGGCTGGGCCCTGCAGGCATCACCACGTCCCCATAAAGGTTTGTTCCTTCCTTTCACTCTCAGGGGGAACTCACAGCTCCCCTGATAGCACCTGCAGATCAATGCAGGTCTTGCTCTACTCCCAGTGCCACCCTGTGTCTGGCACAGCCCTGCTAAGCAATGCCCATGTCCTCTCTCCTGATCCCCAAGGGACGAGCCCATGGGACATGCCCAGTTCCTCTGGCCAGAGCATAAGGAGGATAATCAGAAAAGGCTGACGGCACAGTGGTTGAGATTGGTCAGTCATGTGAAGGATTTTGTGCTTTATCAAAGGATAATAGAGCCAGAGGGTAGACTTCCCCTTTCAAGGGATCACTGTCCTGCTGGACACTGAACTGGGAGCCAGGACTGGATGCAGGGGGACTTCCGTGGTAGTTCAGGCAAGGGGGCCTGGAATCCCAGATTTGGGGGGGTGGGTATCAAGGGAGAGAAAAATAATTGGACGGATTTACGGGAAAATCGCAGGTAAAATATCAGACTGGAGACCAACTGGGCACAGAGAAGAGGGGAAAGAGAAGACTCAGCAGTACATCCATAAGGAACAGGCGTTTAGACCAACACGTGCCACATAACGAACATTCAAAGAGTGTTAGTTATTGATAGTATTTCATTTTTGTATTTATAACACAATGTGTTAAAATATACTCCAATCACACATACATTTGATTTTTTTGTTGTTGTTAGTACGAAATAATGAAAGGATGTTTTTTTTTTTATTGAGACAGAGCCTCAAGCTGTCACCCTGGAGAGAGTGCCGTGGCATCCCAGCTCACAGCAACCCCCAATTCCTGGGCTCAAGCGAGTCTCCTGCCTCCGTCTCCCAAGTAGCTGGGACTACTTGGCGCCCGCCACGATGCCCAGCCATCTTTTGGTTGCAGCCGTCATTGTTGCTTGGCTGGCCCGGGCTGGATTCGAACCCGCCAACTCAGGTGTAAGTGGCTGGTGCCTTAGCCCGTTGAGCCACAGGCGCCGAGCCAGTATTTTTTTAATTGAAATTTTGCTCCTTAAATTCTTCGGCTAAGCTTCTCACTGAATTTATAATTGGTTATAGTTTTATGATAATTGTCTTGCATACTTAAAAACTGTTACAGAAAGGGAAATCTAAATTATAGTTTATTTCTAAATGTCATGAAAATTTTATGAATACTAATTTTAAGAATTAATGAAGTTGACTTAATATTAAGTTCTGTAGACATTTCATTAAACATTTATCAATGGCAGTTTTATGGTGTTCTTTTTTGGATTATGGAACACACCATTTGTTTTAAACACTCCAACATTTTCAAAGAGATTTTAAAAAGATGCCAGGACACAAGATAAATGCTCATAATGTCTAATTAATATAATGGGGCTGAAGTGGTGGAAACAGAGAGATAACAGACTGAAGCCACCTCTGTACTACTTTGTATTCTGTGGAAAAGGAGAAAATTTAGAGAAAATAGTGTACCAAGGTACAAATAGATTTTTGTCAATTCTTACCAATTAGTTCCCAAGCTATACGGGCCTTAAACTGAAGAGTTTAACAAATATTATCATAATTTCATAAAGACCAACTACCTCTTTTATCTTATTTATATGAAAACAGGAGTTTAGGAAATACTTTTCATTTTCTTTAAGGTGAAAACCACTGCCTACTAATGGTTCTCCTGTGAAAGCATTAAGTTTCCAAAATACAGCAAACGTTACCTCCTTGAGATAGCATTTTTAAGTTTGAAAAGACATAAAAAATAATATAATTTAAAAAATGAAAATGACTCACTCAAGTTCATACCATAGCTACTGATGGCAGGAAGAGAGCCATTTCCAAGAACGCTCTGACCAGTTCTTACAGTTGTCAGTGGCTTTAAAGGAAAAATGTAGGCTACTCAGGGACAGCGGGCGAGAATCTCTGTATCAGCTCACACAGGATTCAGAGTATAAAATCTCTGTGCAGCTCACAGGGCATTCAGAGTATGGAATCTCTGTATCAGCTCACAGGGCATTCATACTATAGAATCTCTGTATCAGCTCACAGGGCATTCTGAATATAGAATCTCTGTGCAGCTCTCAGGGCATTCAGAGTATAGAATCTCTGTGTACATCACAGGGCATTCAGAGTGTAGAATCTCTGTGCAGATCACAGGGCATTCAGAGTGTAGAATCTCTGTGCAGATCACACGGCTTTCAGAGTATAGAATCTCTGTATCAGCTCACAGGGCATTCAGAATATAGAATCTCTGTGCAGCTCACACAGCCTTCAAAGTATAGAATCTCTGTGTAGATTACAGGGCATTCAGAGTATAGAATCTCTGTGCAGGCTCATATGGCATTCAGAGTATTCTTGTTGAGTCCTACACATGAAGGGAAAGGAATTATGACTTTCTCTGAAAACAAATTAAGGACGTTAAAATGATTAAAATAATCTGTTAAGAAATTAGTTATTTATTATGAATTTCAATCAATGAAAATGAAAATTATAGACCAATATCACTAATGAATATTGATACAAAAATATTCAACAACATCCTAGCAAACAGAATCCAGCAACACACGAAACAAATTATACACCATGACCAAGTGGGTTTTATCCCAGGGTCTCAAGGCTGTTTCAATATTTGTAAATCTAGAAATATAATCCATCACATAAACAAATTAAAAAACAAAGACCATATGATTCTCTCAATTGATGCAGAAAAAGCTTTTGATAATATCCAGCATCCTTTCATGATCAGAACACTTAAGAAAATGGGTATAGATGGGACATTTCTTAAACTGATAGAGGCCATTTACAGTAACCACACAGCCAATATTATATTGAATAGAGTTAAATTGAAATCATTTCCACTCAGATCAGGAACCACGCAAGGTTGCCTATTATCTCCACTGTTTTTTAACATTGTAAGGGAAGTATTAGCCATCACAATTAGGCAAGAAAAGGTGATCAGGGTATCCACTTAGGATCAGAAGAGATCAGAATTTCACTCTTTACAGATGATATGATTGTATATCTTGAAAACATCAGGGATTCGTCTACAGAACTCCTAGAAGTGATCAAGGAATACAGCAGCATCTCAGGTTATAAAATCAACAGTCGTAAATATGTAGCTTTTATATATACCAATAATGGTCATGCTAAAAAAAACAGTCAAGGACTCTATTCCTTTCACAGTAGTGCCAAAGAAGTTCAAATATTTGGGAGTTTACCTAACAAAGGATGTGAAAGATCTCTATAAAGAGACTATGAAACTCTAAAGAAATAGCTGAAGATGTCAACAAATGGAAAAACATACCATGCTCATGGCTGGGAAGAATCAACATTGTTAAAATGTCCATACTACCTAAAGTAATATACAATTTTAATGCAATCCCAATTAAAGCTCCACTATCATACTTCAAAAATCTCGAAAAAATAATACTTCATTTTATATGGAATCAGAAAAAACCTTGAATAGCCAAGACATTACTCAAAAATAAAAACAAAGCAGGAGGAATCACACTACCAGACCTGAGACCGTACTATAAATCAATAGTGATCAAAAGTACATGGTACTGGCACAAAAACAGAGAGGTAGATGTATGGAACAGAATAGAGAACCAAGAGATGAACCCAGCTACTTACCGTTATTTGATCTTTGACAAGCCAATTAAAAACATTCAGTGGGGGAAAGACTCCCTATTTAACCAATGGTGCTGGGAGAACTGGTTGGCAATGTGTAGAAGACTGAAACTGGATCATATTTTCTTTAATCCAGCCTGATAATCTCTGACTTTGATTGTATTGTTTAATCCATGCACATTTAATGTTGTTATTGACGTAGTGGCTGGCTGTGTGTCTCAGTCTCTTGCGTCAGGTAGAGGACAGTGGTCTCATCATAGCTCACAGCAACCTCAGACTTCAGGCTCAAGTGAGCCTCCTGCCACAGCCTCCCTCCCGAGTAGCTAGTGCAGCCTATGCCCAGCTAATTTTCTAGTTGTCTGTAGAGATGGATTCTTGCTCTTGCTCAAGCTGGTTTGAACTCCTGGCCTCAAGCGGTCCTTCTGCCTCAGTGCCAGGACTGCAGTTGTCAGCCACCACACCTGGCTTCTTCTTGTTTTCTGTATCTTTTGTTCTTCTGTTTCACTTTATTGTTTTCTTGTGTTGGTAGTTCTCCCAGGGCTTACCATCTTATCAGAATACAGGAACTCAATTCATGTGAGATACAGAAGCATTATTTTTACACAGTTCTATAACATTTCCTCTTTTTTTGATGCTGTTCTTAATACACATGCTTTTTCTAACTATGTTACAAATAGCACAATACATTGTTGTAATTATTACTTTTTATAGTTATATGTCTCTTGGTGAAGCTGAGGGAAGAAAGAGGAGTAAGCATATATTTATAGAGTTTGACATATTAACCTTCTTATTTACCATTTATTGTGTTCCTTTTTGTTGCTGATTTGAGTTACCATCTGGTATTATTTTCTTACTCCATTACAGCCTTGCTCTCATCCACCTTTGTTATGTTATTGTCAAACGTATTGCACTTTTATATGTTATAGGCCCAACAATATAATTATATACCTATTATTTTATACAATTGCATTTTAAATCAGAAGAACAAATATGCATTAACATTATCTTTTAATTATGTGATTACCTTACTGGTATACTCTTGTTCATTGCTTATATTAATGCATGTGAATTAACACACCTTCTTTCTAGTATAAAAACTTCCTTTAGTAATTTGTGTGGGTGTGTGTGTGATGTGGGTCTGCCAGCAATGAATTCTCTTAATTTTTATTCACCTGGCAAGGTCTTTATTTCTCTTTCCTGTCTGAAAGTTAGTTTTGCTGGATAAAAGATTCCTGGTTGACAATTTTTTTTTTTTTTAAAGCACTTGAATATGCCATCTCACTGCCTTCTGTACATCATTGTTTTTGCTGAGAAGTGAGTGTTACACTTATGAGCGTTCCTCATACGGGAGGAGTTTTTCTCTTACTGCTTTCAGAGCTTTCTTTTTCTCTTTCTTTTTTCAGCATTTTTATTGTGATGTGTGCAGCTATGGATGTCCTTGTGTTTATGCTACTTGGAGTTTATTGAGCCTCTTGGATATTTTATAGGTTAACACATACATATTTCCCTTCAAATTTGGGAAATTTTTAGCCACTGTTTCTTTGAACGTTTTTTCCACTCCTTTCTCTCTTCTCCTTTTGGTATTCCCATTATTCTTTTATTAGTGTAATTAATATATAACATTTTCTTTGATGTTCTGTCCATGGTTCTTCATTTTTTTCTTTCTATTCTTTAGGTTGCATAATCTCTGTTGGTACATTTTCTTTTTTTTTTTTGAGACAGTCTCAAGCTGTCACCCTGGATAGAGTGCTGTGGTGTCACAGCTCACAGCAACCTCCAATTCCTGGGCTCAAGTGAGTCTCTTGCCTCACCTCCGCCTCCCAAGTAGCTGGGACTACAGGTGCCCGCCACAATGCCCGGCCATTTTTTGGTTGCAGCCGTCATTGTTGTTTGGCAGCCTGGGCTGGATTCGAACCCGCCAGCTCAGGTGTACATGTCTGGCACCTTAGCCCGTTGAGCCACAGGCACTGAGCCTGTTGGTACATTTTCAAGTTTGTTTGTTCATTGTTCTGCCAGGTCAAATTTATTGACAAGATTTACTAATGAATTTTTCCTTTCAATTATTGTACTTTTTAACTTCAGTTTTTACTTGATTTTCTTTTAAATAATTTTTTTCTCTTTATTGATGCTCTATATTTGATGAAACATTGTTAGAATACCTTCTTACCTTTCATCAGTTTTTTAAACATGGTTTCCTTTAGTTTGAACATATTTATAAAAACTTCTTTGAAGTATTTAACTGTTAAGTCTGACATTTGAGTCTTCTCACAGGCAGTTTATGTTACCTACGTTTATGTGATTATGAGTCATACTTTCCTTGATTCTTTGCATGTATTATAATTTTTTGTTGAAAACTAGACATTTTAGCTACTATATTTGATCAACTCTGGATATGAATACTGATGCTCCCTCTTTTCAGGACATTTTTTTTTCTTTTTTTGGTTACTGTTGTTTGTTTAGTGACTTAAGTGAACTATTTTAATAAAATCTATTCCCCCCACCCACCCAGTGTGAAGCCTTTGCTGTTCTCTCTTCCAAGGATACAGCCTTGGGCATGACCAGAGTCCATTATCCAGGCATAGTGGTGATTTCAGCAACTTTGGGTTTGTTTCTGTCTTTTATCCCTGTATTAATCTGTTGGCTTCATTTGGTATCACACCCAGCTGTTAGTTTCCACTAATTGCTAGCAGATTATTTTTGTTTTTGACATTGCCCTGGGACATAAATTGTTCTACAGGCTGATTAAATTTGGGCTGTTGCTGTCCAAATTTTTCACCAATCTTTGAGATTTGTTATGATGCAAAGAGGGCCCTTCTTAGATGTCCCTTTCCCTGGTTATTTCTTATTGTTTAGCTCATTGCTCTCATAGAGCTACCATCTTCTTAATTTCTTACCACCAAAACCCTCCATTGTTTTTGAAATCATACTTAAGTTTGAAATCTCTACACTCTGTTTCATATAATGTTAGTTCTTTTGGTGAGAGCTTCAGAGTTTTCTGTTGCTGTGGACGACCTCTATTCTCAGCAAAATCTTTAATCTGTTGCTCTTGGTGCTGGACAGAGGACATAACTCTTGGTATTCTCAGCTTGCCTGTACCCAATAAGCAAGCTGGAGTGAGGGTGAGCAGGGTCCCCAATATTCTTGACCTGTTGTACCTCAGATGAAGCCTCTATCTTGTGAGTGTAGCTAGTTGGAGGAAGGAGCTATTGCCCCTTTGGTTACACTCCTGGGAACTTAACCCCTACAACTCAGAGACTGAAGGGCTGAGACATGCTGGCCACTTACCCTACCCCGCAAGATTCAATATTCCTCACCTGGGAGCTGCGGGGAGGGTTAGGGAGCACTGTCCTGTTGGCCACTACTCTCATGAGAATGGAGTCTCATTGACCTGGGGGTGGAAGAAAGAGGAAGTCTGTTATACCAAACATGTACCAAACACTTTTGCTATTCTTGGTGAAAATTAGTAGATTTTCTTGAGCAAACATTTCTTCATTCTATATACTATAAGGACAGTTTCCAAAGACTGTAAACGTTTTGGAGGACTGTAATTTTAAATAATAGTTTTCATCTGTTGAGATTGTTTCTCTGCATACTGGGTCTGTCTGGGCCTCTTACGCCACTTTTCTAGCAATGTATCTTCTAAGCATATGATACAGGTTTTTCTTCGTGTATAAACTTGGATTTAAAATGATACAGACTGGCAGATCCTGATATACATTCTCTCTTTAAATTAAGGAAAGGGAAATGTTCCTGGAGACAGCAGTTAGGTATCTACTCCTTGCATGAGTTGAGGGAATGAGATGCGAACATGCTGAAATGGGGGGTGGTTGGGGTACGTGTGGGTTGACTAGCCCAGCTGAAAGGGAATACAATGAGAAAAGATTGGTGGTCAAAACAGTCCACCTTTGCAATACACTCATCAATCTTCCTTTTCAAAACAGACCAAGTTTTTAGTATTTCCAAACTTTTCCTAATGAGGTTAATATTAACCATATTCCATCATATTTACATCACAGGAACTGTGACATTTTATCGGGACTGCCTAACACCCGTTTAACTTCAGGGGAAAATATTGAGATCATATTTAATCTAATTGAATTTAATTCATTATTCCATTGAATTCCCTAGGTTGTACACAGGGGATATGTACAACCCCTATCAGGGCTGTTGTACATATTTACAGATGACGAAACTAAAGTTTAAAGATATTAAATAACTAAGCTCACTCATTTATAAGGGATGGATCCAACCTTTGAGTCCATATACTACGACTGGATTATATTTTACTGTCATTAGTAGATTTTCTGTTACGTACTAAACAGTTATTAATTATATTCATATATATATATATAAATTTGGTTATATAAAAAGGAAACTTGGCAGGAAATTCTTCTTATTCTAAATAAAGCCTTCTTAGCTGGTGTTCTCTCAGGCATAAGGGAAAATGTTAGTTATTGTGGAAGTCGGCTCTTCCTTTGCTGTGTAGGAAGTTGCCTGGCTAATCCCAACTCCTGAATTTCTCATAGTCTTACTTTTGGTTGGGGTGCAGTCTGTGATGTGTACCCAGTCAGCCATAACCATGACCCCGTGTCGTGTTCCTTCCTAAACTTTACATACCAGAAACTTGGCTGGGAGTGAGATAGAATTCCAGTGAAACTGGAAGATTAGTCAAATGAATGAAGTTTCCTCTTTCCAGATTAAATTAAATTGTTGAACTAGTCAAGGCCCTTGATTGTTGTTGGGATTACTTTATGCAGGTCAGTGATATCAGAGACTTCATTTTATTTTCGAGAAAACAGTGATTTTACCATGTCTCCTGGTCTCACGTTTTTTCTCAGCACAATGCCTGGCACTGGGTAGGTAATCAGGAAGTTTTGGATAGATGGATGAATGGATGGATGGCAAAAGGAAGGGAAGGGGGGAGAGAGAGAAACGTGTATTGGCCAGTGATGCATCTGGGGAGCTCAGACAAACCCTTGACTTGCAGTCAGGAGACGTGAACTGAAGTAGCACCTCTACTCCTAATTTGCTGAGACCTCAAGACATCATTTCTTTTTAGGAGCTTCAGGCAGGGTTTCTTTTATTTTGTTTTGTTGGGAATATCTTATTCACTGGGACAATTAAGTACAATAATATATATGAATACTCCTGGCAGCAGGTTTTCAATCATATATTTGGTGAGTCCTAATAGAGTTGCAACCAGTCTACTCTTAACCATCTGTTCTAAAATAAGTATAGTAACATCAAAAATACCAAGCAACTAATAATCTTTGCAGGGTTATTGCACTTTATTTAGGAAATTAAGGTTTTGGTTTTTTTCCCCCCTTGAATAGACTATGTTTTGCTTGAGCTAATGTTAACTTTTTGCATCTTTTTAGGCTGTATCCAAAATGCTGATTGGGAATGGCTAACACCAGGACAATTCATTAAATATGAATGGCATATTTTATATGTTTATGCTATGGATTTGATAGAAGAGGATATTCATAATTTTGAAACATTCAACTTATTTTTTTGTTGCTCTTTATTTGCAGAGTATCACTACACAGTCAACAAAATCTCATGACTGTCTCCAATCTTGGTGTCATATTTGGCCCAACTTTAATGAGAGCACAGGAAGAAACCGTGGCTGCCATGATGAATATTAAATTTCAGAATATTGTGGTAGAAATTCTGATAGAGCACTATGAAAAGGTAGGCTGAGTTTTCATGTGGAAGCGTCCAAGTTTGTATCTTGCTTTTATGAGGGAGTTTTGCATTTATACCATCTTTGAGCTTAGATGCCTTTATTCCTATAAAATGTTAATCTCCTCTAAGTTTCATATAAATTGCTTTCTTCACGAGGACCTCAGTTAGCTGAGAAGTAAGGAGCCGCTCAGCTAGAGAAATGATGTAACCCTTAGATTATATTCATAAAGAGCATGCAGGTAGAAAAGAAGATACTATAACACAAAGAATCAGTGTATCTTGAAATGAACATTTTTTTCATGTTTGGACGATTTCTTAAAATTATTGGAATGTCTTCTGAATTTTACTAAAGGGAGCGGAGGAAAAGAAAAATCAAAACTCAGGGAAGAACCATCACTTAGCATAAACAGACAAGAACGTTACCATTGCTCTAGGATTTTTTATTGCTTTTTTTTGGATCCAACATTAAGTCATATATAATTATAAGATGATTTAATAACTCCCAAAGCTGATTGTACAAAGAAAATGTCAATGTCAACCTTTTATTGACGGGCAGATTGGGCCATTTTTCTTTCTTGTAGATTTTTCACACTGCCCCAGACCCGAGCATTCCTCTTCCTCAGCCTCAGTCGCGGTCAGGATCCCGAAGGACCCGAGCCATCTGCCTCTCCACTGGCACTCGGAAGCCCAGGGGGAGGTACACGCCTTGCCTGGCAGAGCCAGACAGTAAGTGTGCCCAGCTGCGGGGAGGGGCTTGCTTGCTTTAATTCAGCCTTACCTCATTTTACTGGTAATTAGGTAGAAATAGAAGATATTCTCACTGATGCTCTCCCCAGCACCCCCTCCTCTCAGATTGATGTGTCCTCTGTCAATAGTTATCAGGTGCCGTGGGCAAGCAAATTCATTATTGATACAAAGGGGAAAAATAGTTTGCTCAAAGCCCTTTTTTCTGCAGCTGTGATTAAGGACATTGGGTGCTACTTCATAGCAGGTTTTGTCCTGTTGTCAAAATGGTAAAGAAAGCCGGAGAAAGTCTGGCTGAAGCAGTCATTTTCTTTCTTCCTTTCACATTATGTTCTTAAAGCACCATCTCTTGGGTATCAGAGTGTCTGAAAGAGAAAAAAGAAATAAAAAGAACACCAACATCGCACATTATTACTAACTTACCATTCTGAGACAAGCCCCAAAGTGACCCGGGGTACAGCTTGAGCCAGTGGCGTATGCATTAACCTGTGACCATTCTCATTTTATTTTCTACCTGCCGTTCTCTCTCTTTTTTTCCACAGTCAATATTAAATAGAAACTAGTCTACTAATTTTTTTAATTTAGATGTGTCTGAATGCTTTCTTACAGTTTCTGCTACTCTTCTTACCTTCCTTTTAGGAACATTAAAAAAACAAACCTAGTGAAATGGCCAGTCTCTTCCATTGCTATATTCTTAGCAGGAAAAGGAAAAAAATTCTTTCTCTGAAAATTGTGAGCAGTTGTAATTTTCTGCTGACACTTAGCGGTGTCTTCGAATGGAAGAAAATTTGAATATATTGTAAGAAGAATGACCTAGGATCGGAAAAGTAAAGGGAGGCCGACCTGTCTTTAATGTACTCCCTTTCACACGTGTCTTATAATCTCATACAGGAATCATCTTTCTCCTCTTACTTCTGAGTCCCGTTTCAGACACAAATTTTTGTCTAAATTCAAGTCAGCCCACTAAGGCTTCAAGAAGCAGAATTATCACATAGGGACAGTTAGTTCATGGGTGTGTATGAAACAGCCCAGAAGAGTATGGAGAAATCTGTCCATGAAGTTCAAATGCATAATTGAAAGCCTTTCTCCAGGACTGAGGTGGCTCTTCACTTGAGATAAAGGCCTAGCACTTGACTGGGGTCAGGCGGCCAGGGAGCACTCGGCGGGTTGGAGGACACGAGGGTTCTGATGGTGCCGTTATCAACAGATAGCTCCTGTCGCTCTCCCCCTCTCGCTCCTGCTCCCAGGTGACTCCTATAGCAGCAGCCCAGACAGCACCCCCATGGGCAGTATTGAGTCACTCTCCTCTCACTCCTCTGAACAAAACAGCACCACCAAGTCAGCTTCCTGCCAGCCCAGGGAGAAACCCGGGGGGATTCCCTGGATCGCAACCCCGTCATCTTCCAATGGACAGAAGAGCCTTGGTCTCTGGACCACGAGTCCTGAATCAAGTTCCAGAGAAGACGCAGCCAAAACGGATGCCGAGTCTGATTGCCAGAGTGTGGCCTCGGTCACCACCCCGGGGGACGTCTCCCCTCCCATAGACCTGGTCAAGAAAGGACCTCATGGCCTTTCAGGACTGAAAAGAGCCTCCACTTCCTCGCTGAGATCCGTCTCCGCAGCTGAAGGTGAGCCGGGAGGGATCTCGAGCCTGATAGCTCTGTCCCCGTGTCACTGGCTGGTTACTCAGTGCGATTAAGCAGGGATAAAGTTCATGGTGAAAAAACTAACGATGCTCATCTGCTTTGTTCCTGAGCTTGGATTTTAAAACCCGTGCACTGACTTTTTTCCTGAATCTTCCCATGTCTGTGGGGTGATGTCCTTGTAATTACTGGGGATTTTGATCTCCCTGAGTGATGGGTTGCTGTGCTCAGAGAACATTCTGTACCTTCCCATTTGGGCTCAGAGAAAAATGCTTCTTTTTGTTATGCACATGGACTGTGTTATTTTATTATTTTGTCTCCTAGCACTTTGCCTGTTTTCTTGGGCTTTCTTTTTTAGGAAACAAGAGCTACAGTGGATCTATTCAAAGTTTAACTTCTATAGGTTCCAAAGAGACGCCCAAAGGCTCACCAAACCCAGACCTGCCTCCAAAAATGTGCAGGAGGTTAAGGCTAGACACTGCCTCAAGCAATGGCTA
>CAUYRH010109911.1:0-37553 GCA_963574655.1 Perodicticus potto
GACGCTGCAGATAAGTTATGAGGCAGTAAGTGAGGGGCTCGAGTTGGTGCCTGGCACAAAGCACCAGTCTGAGCAGGGCTATCCTAGAGGGAGCCTGGAGCCATCCTGCTTGCCGGGATTTGGTGCTAAGGACAAGACAGTTTTTGGTGTAGCAGCCTGCTTTATGATGTTCCTTTCTCTTTGATTATGTATGTAAATGTAACTGACTAAAAAGTACTGTGCTGGAAATTTTTAAAGAAATTATATTCACCTAAAAAAAAGTTACAAGTTATGAGTAAAATTGGCAGTCTGTGACCACCAGTCTTTAAAAAGTGGGCACCTTTCTTCATGCACTACAGATTGACTTTCCACTGACCTGGATATTTCTGTGTATCAAGAAGTTCTACAGTCAAATTGCAGAATGTGTGCCCCTTTTGTATGAGACATACTGAGTTTCTAATAAGGATTTTCTTTTTCTACAACTGAAAGATGAAAATTCTAAGCTAAGAAGAAAGCTGAATGAGGTTCAGAGCTTCTCTGAAACTCGAACAGAAATGTATGTAAACTTTTAGTTGAACGTCTCCTAATGCTCAAGGAGGTCAATCTTTCAATAATAATGAACTAATCAGAAAAAAAAAAAAAGCCTATTCTTTTTTGCTAAGTTCTCTGTTTTCAAATTTAAGTTATTTTCTCTCTTTTTTTTATCTATGGAAAAAAGAACAACTGATCAATTTATTAAATCATGATGATTATGATAATTTAATAATAATAATACTAATTACTGTTAAGTTCTCATGGTGGTACATTGTTTACTCATTTACAAATTTGATTCTCACATTAATCCTTTAATAAGATACTACTATTCCAATGTTACAGATGTGAAGCTGAGAATTAAAAGTATTAAGTGATTTAAAGATTAGATGTCTGATAATGCTAGTGCCGGGATTTTACAGGTTTCAAAACTCTCCATCTGTGTTTATGCTTAAGAGGTGTTGAAATTTTGATTCTTTCAATTCATTCTTAAATAAAAATTTAATTATACTCAGGCCATATTTTACCTATATCTATACTTCACATGATAAACCCGAGAAAGAGGAAAAAAATGGATTCTGAACACAAAAAATTCATTTATCCATCACAGTTCATTCTCCAAGTAGAATTCAAAATGCCCATATAACTAGCTAACTTAAACAAGTATTGAAATTTGAAATCAATCGCTAATCATACCATTCTCTACTCTACATTTTGAACCAAACGATCAATACATATGAAATTTGACAAAGATCAACATGTTAGACTTGCTTCAGAGAGCTTGGAGCCAAGGCAAAATACTGGTTTTCTGCTCTTTCTCCTTGAGTTGAACTTCTTCACTTGGTCACAGAGCTGCAGGGCAGGCACATGCCTCCCAGGCAGAGTCAGGAGACCTGGGTAGGTAGTTGTAGTGGAGGGGACCTCCATTGTCAGCAAGCCTGGCCTACACCCCAATACTTTATCTTCACCGACTGCTGAATTGTCCTTCCTTCTTCATGGAGAAGACACAGAAAGGCAAGAGCTGAAGTTACTTCCAAAAAGCCCCAGCCTCCTTTTGAGGGAAAAGCAGTGTCCCAGCAAAAGTAGAGGAGTGAAAACATCCCCCCCCCCCAAAAAAAAATCCCTAGAAAGTTGTGTTCTTACTAAATTCAGAAGTTTGTGGTTGTTCATTTCAATGTGAAACAGTTCGAAAAATGATTAATTCCAAGAATTCTTGAGTTAGACAGTAAGGGTTCCAACACTGACTTTTCCTTTTTTTTTTTTTTTTTTTTACAGTTTTTGGCCGGGGCTGGGTTTGAACTCACCACCTTTGGCATATGGGGCCAGCGCCTTACTCCTTTGAGCCACAGGCGCCACCCCCAACACTGTCTTTTCTACTTCCTAGCTTAGGTCAGCAATTGCTGACATGGGTTTCTTCATCTCTCTTCTCAGAGTTGCTGTGAGTCTGATGCTTAATCATATGTTGAATCATCAGAAATACTATTTCCTTTTTTTACTGATGCACAATTAACATTTGATAACTAGGTACCATCAGTAATATTAAATAAAAGATTATCTTAGAAGCATATGAATTTTGCTGAATCAACTTCACTTAACATGTCTTGAATTCTTACTCTGTGAAAGGCTTACTACTATTCTATTTGATCTTTCCTAAATCCTTTGTGCTGGGTTTTATTATCATTCATCTCAGTAGATAAACTGAAAACTAAGAAAGACTGAATACCTCATTTCGTTCACCCCGCTGACGAGCTGGGATTCAATCTCATGTCTTCTTACTTGGTCCCTTTGGCACAACCCAATCCCATTCCACTTACTGTGTTTTGGCTTCTCAGTTCCTGAATCAGTCTAGTTGAAGGACTATAACATATTGTTAATATAACTAAGCATTTATAAAAATCCTTGGGACTTAGGTACATATTTCCTGAATGAGAAGCAGAGTCTCAAAATATTTGTTCCAGTGAGAATAAGTCTATGATCCTGTCCCAGCAATTTTATTGCTTTCAGGGATATAAGGATAACTAAGGTAGTCTTCATCCTTGAGGACCTTTCACTTTGGTAGGTTAAATGGACAATAATAAACATTCTAATCTTGCCACAAAAATCTATCATAAATGCCTCTGCTCTTATCAAAAGTTCCTTAATCCTGCAAAATGAATACATTCAAAGGAAGGCCTTTTACAAACATCTTATGAAATTTTACTTGTAAGTAAATGGGTAATCTTCCCTCAATATTTTAAATCATAGGGTCAAGGAATTAGTATTATCTCCAACTTTACTAGAACACTATCTTGTAGAGTGTTTTCCATGGTATCAGTCTCCAAAATATTTATTGAATTGGATTCAGTATAACAGATTTCATCCATAAGATAATTTTAGAACCAAGAAAACAACCACAGGCTGGGGGCAGTGGGGAAAGGGCAGTAAATCAGCTGAAATCTAGACTAATATAGTTTAAATCAACTTATCAAACTAGAAAGGAAATGACTACAACACATAAAATGATTCATCTGAGATAAAATAGTCAACAAATAAAAATTATTACAGTTTGGGGAATTAACTATGACTTTCTTTTCTTCTAAGGTCTTACTCTGAAGCCATCACAATTTTGCATTTGGTGCAGGAAATACATTTATCATGAAACTGTTGATAGGTTTAACTATGGGGATTGGTATGGTGATTCAGTCACTCCCACTGGGAATGAGATTGCTTCATGAAAGCTAAAGTGAAATCGAGATGACTCTGGATTACAGAGAAGAGCCAGTACAGAGTCAAGAGCATCCGTCCCCAGGTTCCATGAGGTACAGCTGCTTTGACAAAACCAGGGTAAAGCTGTGACTTGCAGCCTTGATGGGGAATTCAGGTGGAAGCAGCAACTCTTGGGATCTTGAATGAATTTTGAAATGGGGAATTTTATTTATGCTTTAATGATTCATGCTTTCTGAGTGGTGATAATATGAATACTGTAGCATTCATTCTCATCATTGTTCACAGTGGGATGCTCACATTTCGAATAGTTTTGTAATAGATCATTATGTGTACCTCTTTATTACAGGAGAACCATGAGACACATCTCAAAAAACTCATTTAAAAATGATAGATGGGAATTTCCTTCAATTGAGTGAGCAATTATTTCTCAAGTATCTTTGCAGCCATGGTGACTAGGTCTATGTACGTGAGCATTACATAAATGTTTATTCAGGATATTATATTGATTAATTAGTTTGTTCATTGGTGGTAATTCACACATTAGCCATAATACCAGCCTAGATTCAATGATTAGTTTTAAAACAAAGTTGCATCACAATTTGTTTAAAGGGTGCATCTAACCCTTTACAGGAAACCTTGTTTCATTTCACGAGATTTAAAAAAATTGTGCAAAATATATAAGTGACACAAAATTTACCATTTTAATCATTTTAAGTGTCATATCTGGTGGTATCAATGACATTTATGGTGTTATGCAGCTCTTACCTCTACCTAGCAAACTTTTCCATCTTTCCAGAGACTTGCCATTATCAAGTAGTAACTCCACATCCCCTCCTCTCGTGAGACCCTGGTTACCTCTAATCTACTTTTTGCCTTTACAAATTTCCATTTTATAGATATTTCATGTGATAGTTATCATTTTTTGTCTGGTTGATTTCAATTCGTATAGCGTTTTCAAGTTTCATCCACATTGTTGTATGCGTTGGTCCTTCCTTCCAACATCATTTATAATACTTACAAGTGCTTTTACTACAAAGCACTTAATGATATAATTTCATTTGTTTGTGAAAATGACTGTAAGAGATGAATATTCTAATAAGCCCATTTCAAGGATTAAGAAAATGAGATTTAGAAGGATTGAATATTCAGAGATGTTAAATTAGTTATCATCAGGTAGGGCCGCATAGGCTCAAATCTTCAGACTCCAAATCCAGGGCTCTTCCCCTCAGCCATCATTATTCTCTTCTTCCTCTTATATACTCTGTAGGCCTATTTTCATTTTGTCACTTATTTTCTTTTTGTACACTTATACGATGTATATGTGTTTCCTCTTATGTATTTAGTCTACTGTTGCCACTGATGGTTATGATCTTGACATGCCATCCCTTAGATAAGAAAGAGACTAGTATACATTTTGCTCAGTTACTTTTAGAAAATCTGATACAGACTGTCTGTCCAAATACTTTGAAGTAATGAGTCATCTAGGCTGGTACGAGAACACGACTTTTAGAACATATTTTTGAAAGGACATGACAAACATTTAACATATGCTTGACAGTACTATAGAGGTCTGTAGAGCTCTATACTACTTACTACATACTTTAAGTAGGATTCTAGCCATCAGGAGGAAATGCAAGAAGGATGTTATTATTATGTCATAATATATAGAAAAAAATAAATGCAATATGAATACATGTATAGGACTTCCTTAAACGTCTCAAGGACAGGTAACTTTAGTTGTTTTTGAAGACTTTACAAGATATTTCTGACTGAAATATGATATCTAGCTAGCACCCTATTGAAACTGTTTGAAATTCTCCGATAACTCTTATTGTTCTTCAATGTGCCAAGTGTAAAAGAAAAAGGATATAAAACTTCAAATTAAGACTTACAGAACATATATGGCCAGTCTTGGAGGAATTTTTTATGAATTATGCAGTCAATGGAATGGGTTTGAAATGTAATTGATGATGCCATTTGCACCAATGAAAAAAGAGGGAATTATATTTCACCTCATTTTATTGCCCCTGTCGTCTGGTTAATTTTACTTAGCACAATGTTTTCTAAATTGACAACTTCATTTCTTCATCAAATTGGTGTTTCAAAATCTTAAAAACAAATAGTCATTAACTGTGGATGTGTGTCTGTCTATAGAGTGGTGCTGTTGAGGGGTAGACAGGTGTCCCTGGTGGTTACTAACTACATCTTGAGAATTCAAGGAAAGAGAAGGAAGAATCAGGAAAATGAATGGGAGCACTAATCTATGATTCGGTTGTCATATACTCCAACTGTTCAGAGTCAAAGTGGCAGTGAAGTCTCTAAGCATCTCTAGACAGAGCCTGCTAGGCATCAGCAATTGGACATAATAGGACTTAAGAAGCTGTGATATTTCTATGAAAAACAAGCCTATAAGCAGAAAATGTGAAAATGAAGACAAGATATAGTAAGACAGTGAAGTTTTTCAAGAAGTGTGCTAACAGTATTCATCTTCTTATTGGTCCAGTAAAGAGTAGACTTGACCTTGTAGAAAATAAATCAATGATGCAGAGAATGGATTGAGAATTTCTTCCAAAATGCAGAGGAGAGAAGAAAGTGATAAGAATGGTGAGAATGGCATGAATATAATGGACAAAAATGGAGAACATAGCTGGGCATTGTGGCGGGCGCCTGTAGTCCCAGCTACTCGGGAGGCTGAGGCAAGAGAATTGCTTGAGGGTTGGAGGTTTCTGTGAGCTGTGTGATGCCATGGCACTCTACCGAGGGCAATAAAGTGAGACTGTCTCTACAAAAACAAAAATGGGGAACAAGGGTTCAACTTACAGATTACGTGTCCCTTAGGAAGAAAGTAGAAACATCAGAACAGAAACACTAATAAAAGTCATGACTGAAGAAAGTTTCCAGGAAATAGAATATTTTATTTTGCTGTGTATAATGCACACTCGTTTTTGCCCACATTTTTGAGAGAAAAATGTGGATGCGCTTTATACATGAGTAGTATGGTTTGGGAGTGGAGGGGCCCAGCAGACCTCTTGGGGCTGCAGTGCCCTGCTGGGCATGTTGGTTTCCAGTCTGGGAGGATCTGGAATCCAGGGGGAATAGGCCAGTGTGGCATCCAGCAAGCACTGCTTTTAGGGGAGTGGACAGTCCTGGGGTCTGGCCATGTGGAAGGGACTGGGAGACCCACACAGGCCCCAGAGACCCAGCTGGCTACCTGTGGGCTGAGCCAGCTCAGAAGCTCCCACCCTTCTGGCCACTCCCATGGCCATCTTGGCCGTGGTCCCAACATGGTGGGGTGGGAAGCCTCCCAGGAGAGAGGGAAGGAGCAGCCATGTGGGAGGGTGATACAATCTGCACCTCCACCAGGGGAATGTTGGTCCTTCCCAGATCTAGCTCTCACAGCCAAGAGCTGGCCACTCTCTTAAGGGGTGCTTTCCTGAAAGTAGGAGCCAAAAATGCATTTGTGCATTGTACATGAGAACAAACTATAGGTGGCAAAGTGTGCTAATTCTTAATTACAGAGTTTGACACATCTTACTTTATTTTGAGTGAAATAAAAGAACAGAGACAACATATGAGATAAAATCAGACAAAACCTTTTAAAAATATCTTGATAAAGGAAAATTGCTATAGTAATGTGAGTAGAATAATATACACAGAAAGAAGTTTTGTCTGACTTCAGACATTTTCTTCATAGCATTAATCGCTATGAAGACTCAAAGACATGAATATATACATTTGAGAGAAGATAGTTGTGCTTTAGAATTGAAAACACAAAATGAGATGTGTTACTTGTAGTGCAAACTGCATGTTGTTGTCTCTTAAGGTTAAGGCACTCTAGTTTAAAATATCATTTGATTTTATAGTTCAGATGACTGAAAAAAAATCAAAACTAAAAAATCAAGAAAGAAAAAGCCAAGGTACAAAGGAACAAAGGAATATTAAATTAGTTAAAATATAGATTTCTGAATAATTTTTGTGCACTGAACTCAGTAAGTGAATAAAATGAACACTTATTATTGTAAAAGAATCTTTATAGTATAAATATTAATTTAATTAAAAATTAGGACCTAAATTCTAGGATATATAATACAGTTGATTCATAGAATAGGGCACAGAAAATGTGAGGAGGAGTTGTTCAGAACTACTGCTTTTATTTGATTTTGCTCATTGTTTCTGAGACAGAGTCTCACTGAGTAGAGTGCTGTGGTGTCACAGCTCACTACAGCCTCAAACTCTTGGGCTCAAGTAATCCTCTTGCCTCAGCCCCCCGACTAGCTGTGACTACAGGTGCCTGCTATTTCCAAATAGTTAAAAAATAATTATGGGTAGGACTAAGAAAGAATATATCTTACAAATCACTAGAAAATATTAGCACAAACGCAAGATGATTACGATTTGTACTAAGTAATAAACTCACAGGGAGAAGGAAACAGGAAATGTTAATAGTAGTTGTCTCTGGAAGGTGAGCATGTTATCTTTACGTCGTTTTTTCATTAAACTCTTCATTGTTTTCTAAATTTTATTTAAGAGCATTTGCTACACACATAATCAGGCAAGTCAATAAACATCACTTAAAAAGTATTTTCAAAAGGGAGCTGCAGAGAAAGAGAGTCTTCTAGGCAGGGAGCAGGAGCTGAGAAGCGCATGGTCTGCCCAAGGACCTGTGTGTAGCTGGTGTGTCTGGAGTGCGGAGAGGGGGGTAGAGAGGCTGACTCCAGAAAAGGGCAGGGTGCAGCAGCCACATCATGTAAGACCCCCAGACCACATCCGAGATTTTAGTTTTGATGCTAAAATACAAACAAAAATAATTTTAAAGCTCCCCCAAACCATCAAAAATACATGATAAAATATGTGTTTTTAAAAGATCATTATTCCTTCTTTGCCCTTGGTTCCGGAAATAACCAGGTTTGCGGTAATGAGAATTCTGGTCCATCCCTCCCTTGACCTTGTGGATGTGATGTTTCTTTAATAAGAAGCCAGTCATTATATAGATGGAGACTGCAAACCCCTGGAAAACAAATGGCTCTCTGTGAGCGTGCTTGTGTGTGTGCACGCACACACGTGTGGGGCAGTGTGGGGAAGGGCAGGTGGGATCTCACTTTTAAAAGACAAGACTGTGAATGTGTTTGTCAAATGTAATATTAGATAGCAAACTTTCTCTTTTTCTACGGATTTTTTTATTCTCCCCAAGCTCAGTTATTTCAAATGCCATTATTTCTCCTCCCTACTCCCCTGAAATAGTTTTAAAAATTTTATTAATAAGACCATTTGGGGGGCATTTTGCATTTTTAGAGCCCCAAATACTGAGATGGCTTGGATAAGCAAATGAAAGTGGAATGGAAAAGCAACAGAAAACCACGACTTTCATGTGTTTCCTAGGTACTTGTTTTTTCTCACTTGTATTTGGGGTCTTGGGGTATATATACTCTGGGAGGAGAAGAATTTTGAGATCAAAATGGATTACTTTCTATGTCTTATTCTCTTGGGCTTCTTTTTCTCTTTTCCTATTCTGAAAATGGTTTGTAGGTAAATCATCATCTCCGTGGCTAAATAATAACAAATTGCCATCAAGGCCCATTCCAAACACTGCCAGCACAGCCACATGGTTTCAAGACACAATCAGTTATCTCTAAATCAACAAAACTTAGCTCCAGAAAAGAGTGATCTGGAAAGCTTTTCTTTTCAATTCTCTCATATGTTTTGTTTTAGGCTGACTGTGTTTGTCTGGATAGACACCATGGTGATAGGCGTCATAGAAATAAATAGAAATAGACATAGAAAAGAATGAAAAAATATAATTAAAATTTGGGAAGGCTAGGAAAGACACTTGTATCTGAGCGTTCTTTTTTTTTTTTCTCCAAAACTCAGTGAGGGGGAAATTAAAAAGGGACTTTGTGTCAGACAGAGGAGTTAGTGCATAATTTTTCTAACAGTATTATTTTGCTGACACTAGACTAAGGGAGCTCATTAGCACGCTGAGACTATTTAACTCTAAAAAACAGTGCTTTTAACTTTTGTGTTGCTGGAAAGTCCTTACCTTTTAGCTCAGCCCAGCAGGGAAATAGTGGTAAGCCAGTTACAATCAAAGTGTGACATGTTGGAAAGAGAGGACTTTTTAGGGCCAAATAATCAAGACTGAATTTTGTCCCCATCTTTTATTGCGTATGTTGTTAATTCTCCACAAAGTTCGATTTTCTCATCTTTAAAATGTGCACAGTAATTTCTACCTCAAGCATTTGCGGCAAATCAAAGCACCAAACTAAAGCTTCTACCATGGTGCCTGGTGCATAGAAGCTCACTGTCCTCATCTTTGGGAATCATTTGGTTTCATTTAGTAGAATGAGTGCCCCAGAAGAGAGAACACGCCCGCCAACCTGTTTTGTGTCTGCCCCATGATGGTTGCCCTTAAAATGTTGGAATCACTGTTGGTTGTCTCTCTGTCTCCTGCCTCTCCAAGGTCAATTTCCATGCTAAAAGTCCAGGAGAATACAACCTTGTGTCCCTATGAAAAGACATCATTAGAACTGTTACAATTTAAATCAGTTAGCTTTGGAGAAGGAAACATTCACAAACTCAGAAGTAAAAGAGCCACACCATGCTTCCCAGTCAAGAACAAAACAAAACAAAACAAAAGAATGACAACAACAACAACAACAAAAAAACCCAGGAAGTTCTAGAGAGGATCCAGATGAAGTATTCAATCTAGTCTTTGAGGCAGGGATTGGAGACGTGTTTTACCTGTGTTGTTAAACATGAGTCCTCATCTGCATTCATTACTTACTTTCTTGGTTACAGATAAAACCAACAAAATATTAAATTGTTCTCATTGTTCTAGCTCTGAGTGGCATTGAATCCTGCAGACAGTTGAAGAATAAACTCATTTTTTGTTAGTCGTTAGCCTATTGCTGCACTCACTGGCTATTCTGGGGTAGAGTTGCTGGTAGGAATTTATAGAGAGGGTTTAGAAGGCACGGCAGTGGGATGCTGTCTCTCTCCTTGGCTGTTAGAGTAGACAGAAGTCTTTCATTTCATGTCAGTCACTTCTGATTAATGTGATTTACCCAATATCATGAATAGTATTTTCTCCTAATGTTATCACAAATAATTTAAATTAATAAAGCTGTACATTCCATGGGAAGATATGGTAAGTAAAAATTGAGGGCAACCATCTCCTCAGCTCTCTAATAAATGCCAGCTTTATGCTCAAGATGCTAGAATCAATTCAGAATTTAGCAGTATATGTAAGTAGCTTTCATTGTTCTATCCTTCATACTTCTTGCATTTCTTGAGCATCTTATCTCACTGCATTTCCTAATATTTTTATTGAGAAAGCGAATAAATTTATATGTTCTGTTTTTAACTTTGCACATAAATCTAAATCCTCAAGTATCATGTCTTCTTCTTCCTAATCAAAATAAAGTTCTGGGAGTAATTGGTGGGAACAACATGCAGGGTAATGGAATGTTAGCTAAGTTTGATCTGTAAGCTTGGGCTAGTGCCGTTAGCCCCAGGGTGGAAAGAGCCTATTCCAGAATGAGAAGGCACAAAGCCATACAGATTCCTGGTACTGATGTCCAAAACCAAACCGAATGCATAATGACAACAGTTTGCATCTCTGGATGAGCTAAAGTGGCTTTCAAAACATTGGGTACATTTTCTTGGTGAAGAAGGAAGAATTCAACTTGGAAGAATGCCATCTATTGTGGTTAACTGGTCAACCTATATGTGTGAGGTGCCTACAATGTAATTTTTGTGCTGTTCTTAGGGGTCTGAAGGTTGTCAAAGGAGAATATCATGGTCCTGTTCAGAAAAACTTAGAGACTAGCTGGGAAAACAGAACAAAACATCCATGGAAAATTAGAAAATGATGAAATGCTGATGTTATGTGCTGCTGACTTTAAGTATAATCATAATCCGTAGAAGGTTAGGATGAATGCATATAGAAAGAGTTGGGAAAGATTTCTTAGAAGAGACTGAACTGTTTTAAGAAGGGTCATGAAGGAGAAAAAGAAACCAGACCAAGTGAGAAGTTTGCATTGCCATTGGGCATAAGGCAGGTGGCAGAGACGGAAAAGTGAAGTGCATGGGAAGAGGGAGCTGAAATTAAGTTGGAAAAGTAGAGTGAGATTATAATTTTTGAATTTGATTTGGTGAGAGGAAGAAAGATACTGAAAGCCTCTGAGCTAAGGAGTAGCTTGGTAGTAGCTGCATTTTACAAAAGATACGTTAGCAACTATGCAAAATGAAGTTCACTTGATGTTGTTTTCAAAAGGATTTCTTTAAGAAGTGAGGAAACTACCCTTTCTCTTAAACAAAGTGAACTAGTGTGAAGGGGTTGAGGTTTATATATTCCAATTTGATCTTCAAAGCCCCAGTTACTCTAGGGTCAGAATAACAAGGCATTAGTGTCAAAATCTTTGCATAGTATGGGTTTAGTTTTGATCCCTGGCTTTGTATTTCATATATGTTTGGCCTTGGCCCAGTAACAACAAGTCCTTCACTAGTTGTGATAGCCAGAATGATGAGCTAACCCCCAATAATTCTCGCCCTCATATAATTCTTTCTTGTTGAGTGTGAGCAGAGCCTATGAATAAAATGATGTATAACTTTGGTGATTTTTACATTACCTGGCAGGGGATTTTGCAGATGTAATTAAGGTTATTGGTTGGTTGACCTTGAGTCCAGGGAAATTGGTTGGTTGACCTTGAGTCCAGGGAAATTATACAGATGAGCCTGACCCAGTCACATAACCTCTATAAATGTGAGTCGGTGAAAGAAAAAATAGAGTGGATCAAAGTGCGAGGGAGATTCTCCAGCTAATCTTCAAGACCTGGCCTCTGTGAGTTCTACAACTTTAGGGATGAGATTCTGAAGATGACCCTGAGCCTCATGTGAGGCCACGTTTCAGCCTGATGCCTTGACTGTAGCCTTGTAAGACACCAGGAGAGAACTATTATGCTCTGCTCAGCCTTCTGACCTGCAGAGTGGATGTTGTTTAAAGCCACTGAGTTTTGCAATTTGTTCCCCATAGCAATGGTAGAATAATACACTGTTGAATGCAGATAATGAAAATACTTTACTCATGTTGAGAAAATTAAATGAAATAATAGAAATACCAAATGCAAAGTGCTTAACACTGTTCCTGCCATGTAGTAATTATGCACTCAACATTAGCTATTGTAATTACTCTCAGTTTTATTATTTATTTATGAGTAGCAATAGGATTGTAGAAATATTAAAATACTCTAAGATTAATGGGCTTCTCTTAAAGGAGGAAGGAGTCATGGAGAGTGTGTAGCTTGTGATTACACTGACACTGTTTCTCGGCCCTCTGAGTGCACCTGATGGTCAGACTGACCAACCACTTTACCTCCTCATGTTAGTGAAGTGTCCATTCCTCCAGGTGGCAAACTCTAGCTGATAGTTATAGTTGAAGCAATACAGCACCATCATGAGCACATTAAAATCACACATCTACTAATGCACTGCACATCATCAGGAATCAATCACTAGAACCAGGTATTAGTACCAGTTGTGAAGACACAGCATTAGCAATCCTACATGTCAAATGACATGTGTATGGACAACATCCATGTACTAAGAACTGAAAGTACTAAGGGCTGTTCAGATACTCAGCAATTGGTATAACAGAGGCATTATAGACAGCCAGGATGGCTATCCTGTAAGACTGAACATCAACTCTTCATGCACTGTAGAAACTGAATTTGTTCACTCAGCATTCATTGACCATGAATCTCCATTCTAGATTAGCTACATGATGGATGAGGGTGCTTGCAATGGATTTCTGCCATCAGAGCCCTCACGGTCTATTAGAAGGGAGAGAAAGAAAAGAAAGTCACTGATGGCAGTACAATGATGTGAGTACTACAAAAAGCATATACTGGAAGCTTCAGGTTCAGACCATGAAGATATACAAAAGAGAATCCTTAACTCTGTGTCAGCTGGAATTACAAGATAAAGTGGTGCTTAGAGGTTGAATTCAGTCTTGAGATTAGGTAAGTGAGGATTACTCAGACTGGAGGGGAGGGTATTTCAGGCAGAGGAGAAAGCCTGACCCAAGTTGGCATGAGTGAGAACAGTGCATCTGGAGCACATGTGTACGAAAGGGTTAGAGTGGACAGGGTATTGAGGCTACATTATAAAGGGACATATTTAAGGAGTTTTCCTTTATCTGATGGCATGGGAGTATTTTAAATAAGATTCAGAAAAATAGAGTTTTTTCTTTTTTCTTTTCCAAAGCAAATCTAGCGGAAGTGTGGATAGTGTTTAATAGTTTAGAGGTGAGAAAAACTGAAAGCAGGAATGGCCATTAGAATGGCATTCTGGTTAACACAGGAGAGGAACAAAGATGGCTCAAATCAAGAATGTCCCGGTGGGAATGTAAAAAAGATGATAATTTAAATAATTACTTAGGAATAGAGCTACATGGAATTAGTAATTGATTCGATGTAGAGGGAGGATGCATGCAGAAAATCAGGATGAGTTTCATATAGTGTACATGACTGTTCGCTAAGGTAGACAATTGAGAAAAACAGATAATGAGGACAGGCGTGCTGAATTTCAGGGGCCTGTGGGACAGCCAGGTGGGGATTCCATGAAACAATGAAAAATACTGGTTTGGAATATAAATGGAGTCAGGATATACATTTGGGAGTGCAACAAGCATTTGATAATTGCATACTCAGAATTAATTCTCCCTTCTTGTCTTTGTAATAATACTCAGATTTTACTTCAGGTGGCCGCCTCTTTCCCATCAAGCCCGTGTCTTTTGGAGGAAGTTGTCAGTATCCTAAGCTCTAGGAGCTAGGCCTGATTAACTCCGATCAATCCAGCACTTTTCCCAAAGGTGCCCTACCTCATCTCTTCCTCGTTTCCTCCCTCCCTCTTTCTCTTCTTCCTTCCCTTCCTCCCTTTCTGCTTCCCTCCTTTCCTCCTCCCCCTGCCTCCCACCTTCCTCCCTCTCTCCCTCCTCCTTTCCTTCCTTCCTTCCTTCCTTCCTTCCTGCCTTCCTGCCTTCCTGCCTTCCTGCCTTCCTTCCTTCCTTCCTCCCTATCTCTATCTTTGTCTCTCTCTCTCGTTCTTTAGTTCTTTTATTCTTCTCTTTTTCCATTCTTCTGTTTACAACCTATGGTGTCCTAACCATACCACAGGTTGTACTAGAAAAATAACCTAGCACACGTTGTTGTTAAGCCCCCTAATAGTTGTGAAGGGACAGATGTTTTATCCTACTTGTAAGTCCGTATAACTTATAACTTAGATTAACAAGTTAGTTTGTCATTATTTCATAGATCATGGATGCTGATAGAAGAAATGAAACCTAAAAGGAAGGGTAGTTTATTACTCCTGGCAATAGCAGTAGCCAGAATATCATCATAGGATACCTTTAGATGTGACAGATGGCACCTCTATACTCAGTGGCCTGCAACTCAGCAATGGCAAACTGAGCTCAGGGAACTGAAATCCTTCATAATGGGCAATAAACACAGTTGCCTCTGTTCAGGAGAGGGATATTATATCTTCCTAGCCCATAAATAAATAGGTTCATTTATTTTGAAGGAGACAGTCTATGTTCTGTGGCTGTTCTCTGCTAAAATGATAGTTTCAAAGGAAAGTTGGCACGTTAGAGAACATGAAAGAATATGAGAGACCCAGGGAGAATATTCCCCCAACAGGAATCCTCAACACTTAGATGATATCACCCAGGTATACAAGGTGTATACAAAGCTTGGGAACCAAAACCACAGAGCCAGTAAGATTTAAGGAGAGGAAAAGGGGCCTGTGGAGGAAATGGAAAGGGGCAGCCAGAGAAGGAAGAAACCCGGAAACCAGAGGAACATTTCATGAGGAAGGGATGGTGAGTATCAAATGCCATGGAGAGGCCGAACTGGGTGTATCAAGCAGTGTTGGCAATTAGAAAACGAGTTCCACAAGAGTGGGTGAAATCCAGATCTCTGTAAATTGAGAAATACAGAAGTGGAGGCAGAGAGAAGAGAAGCCTTTTCTCAAGTACGTTGGCCCATGGAGAGGACGCTGTATTAGAAGCATTAAAGGAAGATGACAAAGGAGAGGTTCGTTTCTTTTTCAAGGGTTTTCTTTCCCTGTGTGCAAGAAAATGCATCCCGGCTCCACATTCACTTGTCTCCAAGTGTCATCTATATGGATACATAACATAGCACTCATCAAGGCAAACGTGCTTGGTTCTCCGCAGCCTCTGGGTGCAGAAAGACCACACCAAGCAGAATGAGGCAGCCGTTCTCAGCATTTGGATATGGCAAAGGACGCGAGCTGAGCTACTGCCTCAAACTACTTGCATTCGAGTACTGTTTCCATAATTTACTAGCTGTGGGTTCCTTAGCCTGAACCTAAATTTCTTCATCTTTAAATCACAGCTAACTCTAAATAAATGTGGGGGCCATTAAGGTCAGATCAAGCGCTTAGCAGAGGACCAGCCACATTAGCAGTAATTACTTTTAACTAGTGGAACCTTTTAAACTACTTGGAGGGCAAGAACTTAAGACCTCCATGGAATGATTGTATCAGCTGTTGTGGAGGCAGCAGTGACAGTTTGGAACTTGAGATTTAACTCATGTACAGCCATTTCCCCCTGGTGTTATATAGGGAAGAGAGAAAATACCCTCACCTCCGGTCTCGTATATATCATAACCACCGCAGCCATGCTTGTGAGACAGTCTAGGCAAAGCCCAGTTATTTTAGTTTTGGCTTTTACAATAAAATTGTTATTTCACATTTTAAATTCATTAGACAAACTGTGCATTCCTTATTCACCTCAGATAAATCATCCTGCATTCAAAGAAGACATTTGTGGCTATGTTACCAGGAGTACAAGACCAATGCTTGGTAGGCTAGGTTTACTTATTCCCAAAATGCTTTTCCCCCCCTCTTCTTAAAGAGGATGGTGGGAGGATTGGGAGTCAAATGGACACTTTAGAGGCTGATGTGGGCACTGAATGAGTTTTTTTTACTATTTAACATATAAAAGTGATTATATTAAATTGGAAGTAAATGCATTGTTATGGGACATTTATGAAATCTCATTTAAAGAATTGCTGCAAATCCTTCAGAGAACACTGCAACCACCAGCTTGTGTCATGAACACCACCTCTAGTGCGACACTTGCTTAGCAACTAATTAAACCAAAAAACAAATAGGAGGCTTTTACATTTTTAATTTAAAAGCTTCTGAATATAATTGTTGTTATTGAGCTACTAAAGTATGGAGCAGCAGTCTGCAATTGAAACCTCTTATTCTCATTGTCATAATTAATTTTATAAATAAAAAGGTCTGCACTGGGAATGGGAGATACATCATTTATTGCCTTTTATTTTAATGTAAGTATGGTACTGGTTATCTTTGCAATTAAATAATACTTTGGTGTGATTTTTCTCTCTGGGATGAATTATTAATTTACTTATGTTAGTAATTTTGTCACAATGTAAATTAGACTTTTAAAAGTTCAATTTTTTACAATCTTTCCAGCTATAATTTAAAATCCCTTTTTATTTCTGCTTTATAATTTTCAAGGATAATAAAATTAGCTTTTGGGTGGTCTTGAATTACATTGAGTTATTTGTATTTGCTCATCGGTCTGAACACAGCATTTCCTTCTGGCTGCTATTTCATTAGAGAGAATGGGTGATTTAGGTATGAGCACGAGCACGCATGATCTCTTCAAACCCTGGCTCTTTCCTCAGAACATTTGTGACCTTGAGTGAATCCCTTAGTCTTTGAGCTATGAAAGGGAGACATGGTTCCATCTCTAACTAAAAGAAGTGTTAATAATATACAGAGAACCAAGGAGTGTTTTTCAGGAAAGGAAGCAGAATGAACACCTAACTGAAAACCTTCATCTCATAGTTGAGGAAATTGGCATCCACATTCAAGGCAGAAATGAAACCTACTGATGTGTATGGGCTCTGAGTCCAGTGCAAATGGAACTGTATGAAAGATGTACATGGGATGGTAAGGTTATTCTGAAATTACAGTGCAGCATCTGTTTGAAAAAAAAAATGGGAGACTAGTTTGGTCAAGGGTTTATTGATTTTTTTAAACTTTTCAAAGAATCACCTTTCTGTTATGCTGATTTCCAAACGATTCTTGGGTTCTCAATTTTATTTAATTCTGCTTTGATTTTGGTTATTTCTTTTCTTCTGCTAGGTTTGGGGTTGGTTTGTTCTTCCTTTTCCAGTTGTTTGAGATGGTCTGTTAAACTAATATAACCTCTATGGAAAGAAGTGTGGAGAATTCGCAAATAAATAACCATAGACCTTCCATTTGATCCCAAAATCCCATTAGTAGGTATCTACCCAGAAGAAAAAAAAATCATTTTACCACAAAGATATTTGCAATAGAATGTTTATTGTAGCTCAATTCACAATTGCCAAGACATGAAAACAACCCAGATGCCCATCAACCCACGAATGGATTTACAAATTGTGGTATAGGTATACCATGGAGTACTATTCAGCCATAAGCAAAGATGGAGAATTTACATCTTTTGTTTTTGCTTGGATGGAGTTGAAACACATTCTTCTTAGTAAAGTATCACAAGAATGGAAAAACAAGTATCTGATACACTCAATACTAATATGATACTAATATATAAACAACTACACCCCAAAAGGAAAGAAAAACACAAGTATAGTCTTTAGGGGGAGTGGAGAGGAAGGAGAAGGGAGGAGGGAGGGGTGATTGGTGGCATCACACCTTGTGTGCACAATGTGTGGGTGTTCAGCACTCCCCCCAGGTGAAGGGCTCAATTACAACTTGAACTTTACTTTAGAAATAAAAATGCAATCTAAACATTTGTACCCTCTTATCAATCTGAAATTAGAAAAAAAAGACAAAAAAAATGGGAGAGCAATTAAATCATCTAGAATTTTGTCATTTCCTTTGTTCCAACATCGGGTATTTACAGACAGTAATTTTTTAATTTGTCCTTCATTTTAGATGTTTGCTGTCAATTAGAATCAATCTATCGTGTATAAAGAGACAAATAGTGAAGCATTTAATAAACCAATAGCCAGTTCAATTAAATTAGGATGATGTCTTTATAAGGTTTTTAAGAATCCCATTAACATGATTAAAGTTTTAAATAATCTTCTTAGAACTTGGTTCATTTCCTAATTACTATGACTGTTTTTGATGAAAATGAAATGTCCTCAAGTCTCCTTAGAACATATACTGCAAAGATATTTTAAAGCTGATCAAGAGTTGATGAGGTAACAGGCCCCAGATTCCAGGACAACTGTTTTCCAGTGTTTTTGATATTAACCTTCCTGGGAAACCCAAAACCTCATCGTGATCAGATTTATAGTACCCGTGATGTCTGTACTATTTTAGAATAACTTACTTTAACACAGCAAATGGGTTAACAGCAAGTTAAATATTAAACAATATTTAAATGAGAACATAAATATAGCTATGCATTATTCAGAACCAAGATAAGCTGATATTCAGATCAGTCAGAAGGTCACTGCCCCTTGGTGATAGTCCTCTCAAAGTCAAGCAGTTTCAGTTCTTCATAATGAAGTCAGCTCTTTGCAGAAACAATTTGCATCCCGTATAGGGAAAAGGAACACATCATCTGTTCAGCATAAGCACATCATGCTGGTCTGATCTCTTCCAATGTGATGCTTAAACATGCTGCCCCCACACATGCATATTCAGAGTTGGCTTTTTCTGGGAATTCCCCTCACTAAGGAGACCACAGAGATATCTCCCACTTGACTCCCAAATCACAACCCCTCCACTGTGCCTTTGGAAATAGACCAAGGGTCAGCTTCCTCTTATCTGACCTTACCCATTGTTCTGTGCCCTTGTTTGACTGGCAGTAGGAGTCTTAATCAAAATTAGCAGCCAGTCCTGAAGTTGGGCATGTTGACACTGCTAAGCGGAGGTGGGAACCCAGGAGATATGATCTTCACGGCTGCTGCTCATACAGTTTTCAACCAGTTTCTAAACATTCAAGGTACACAATAGCTCCTCCCGGCTCTGACTGATGGAGTGCCATGCATTTGTTTGCAGCACTCTGTGCCCTACTTTGTAACAATGCTTGCTGGAATGAGTAAGGGGATCATTGCCAAAGTCTTTGTGCCTTTTGGAGTTAGATGAAGACATGAAATTCCTTTTCCTATAGAGTGCTTGCATAGGTAGATTTTAAAAAGATAAATTGTAAGCAACAAAACTTCTACACTATAGCAAATGCCCTTAGTGAATTTGAGTATTATAGCACATGCAAAGAGCACCCTAAATATAGCAATTTTTGCAGAAGTCTCCAAAAGAAATGGGTTGTATGATCAGTCTTATCTCCTTGAAATTACTTTTTCTGTCTTTCTTCCTACTGGACCAATTATGTGGATTACTTATACCCCAGAAGTAATAAGTGAAGCACTTCCCTCTTTACTTCTCCTTCATGAAGATGATGAAGCATTTGTCAATTGTCAATGCTATAAGGCCCAGAAACTTTGGAGAGCTGCCCAGTTTGACAGTATAGGTAGTACTTCCTTCCCTTTAATTTGATATTGATTTAAAAAATAAGATCAACAAGAGCTTACATTTACAAAGTATTTTTTCCAGTTTAAAAAAGAATCAGCATCATTTTTTTATTTTTCAATAAGTGGCTTTGATGAGTGGGTTTATTCACTCATTTATCAATGAATGTTTACTTATTGAGCCACTGAGCAAGAAGATGTTAGGATACAGTGAACACCCTTATGGTGCATATAGTCTACTGGGGAGAAAGACACTAATCAAATAATTACACTTAAAAGATAAGGTTAAAAATTGTGGTTGGAAATGTAAAAGAAAATTGCATATGATAAAGGAGAATCTCAAATAACCTAGAGAAAATATCAAGGAAGAAAGAAAAATAAAGATTCAAAGAGATGAACTGTTGGATCCAATGTCCTCATGGACTTCCCTCTCTGATTTGTAACAAGTCTTTCCAAAAGTGACAGCCACTAAATAGAGACTATGACATTCTGAGGGAGTCCCTTCTTTTTTTTATTTTTATTTTTATTTTATAATTTTATTAAATCATAATTGTATACATTGGTGCAATCATGGGGCACAATGTGCTGACTTCATATACAATCAGAAATATTTTGATCATACTGTTAAAGATAGCCTTCATGGCATTTTCCTAATGACTATATGAAGACATTGATATTCTACATTTAATAAGTTTCACCAGTACCCTGCCAAGATGCACCGTAGGTGTGATCCCACCAATTGCCCTCCCTCCACCCATCCTCCCCACTCCCCTCCCTTCCCTTTCCCTTTTCCCTGTATTCTTGTGGTATAATTGGGTTTTAGCCTTCATATGAAAGCTATAAATCCTTCTTTTTATGGTAGCGCAGTCTTGCATCACTAAACTACATTCTGAGAAAGGCATCCTAGGCAAACAGCGCGTCACTGTACTGAATGCTGTAGGCAGTTGTAACACAATGGTATTCGTGTATCTAAAGATATCTAAACATCAAAAAGGTACAGTAAAAGTATGGTGTAAAAGACAAAAAATAGTGTACCGGTACAAGGCACTTACCACGAAGGAGAGTAGAAGTTGCTCCGGGTGAGTCAGTGTTGAGTAAGTGTGAAAGCCGTAGACTCCAGAGACACTGTACATTTTGTCTGTACTGAATTTATTTTAAAATATTTTTCTTTCTTCAATAAGTGTTTTTAACTTTTTGACTCTTTTGTATTAACAGCTCAAAACATGAACACATTGTACAGTTATTCAAAAATATTTTCTTCCTTTTTATCTTTATAAGCTTTTCTCTAGTTTTAAATTTAAAAAAATTTAACTTTTAAACTTTTTTGATTAAAAAAAAACACAAACACATATATTAGCCCAGGCCCACACAGGGTCAGGATCTTCACTGTCTTACACCTCGACTTCATGTCCCACTGGAAGGTCTTCAGAGGTAGTAACATTGCTGAAGCTTCATCTCCCATGATAACAGTGCCTTCTTCTGGGAAACCTCCAGATGGACCTACCTAAGACTGTTGTATAGGTAACTTTTTTTCAAATAAGTTTAGGGGGTGCATTTTAAGTTAATGATAAAAAGTGTAGTATACTAAATACATAAACGAGTAGCATAGTTGCTTATGCTTATCAAGTATTGTGTGTTATATATAATTGTATATGCTATTCTTTTATATTACTGGCAGTGCTGTTGGTTTGTTTACCCCAGCATCACCACCAATATGTGACTAATGCATTGAGCTACGATGTTACGACACCTACAACATCACTAAACAATAGGAACTTGTAGCTCCCTTATCTCATGAGACATCATCACATGTGCAGTTCACTATTGACAGAAATACTATTAGGCCGTGCCAATGACTTTGCAATAGTATTTGTGCCAAATACTATTAGGCCAATGACTTTAATTGGTGCAAGTTAATAATTTTAATTGGAGCAAAATAGTAAATAGAATATCAATTGAAAAAATGATCTCTAACAGTGAATTTCTTGTAATGAACTGCAGCTTTAAGCTTTCCTTAGAAACTCAGAGTGGTACCCTTGACCTATTTCAGAAAGGTACCTTCACTTGGATTATCACACAAGTGGCATTCTTAAGGTATCTTGACAGGTGTCTTAGTCGATTTTTGCTGCCATAACAGAATGCCTGAGACTGGCTAACTTATATCAAATAGAAATTTATTGGCTCACAGTTCTGGAACCTGGGAAATCTAAGACTGAAGGGCCAGTGTCTGGTGGGAGCCTTCTTATTGAGACATCTGGTAGTGGAAGCCAGAAGGTAAGAAAGAAGAAGAAGAAGAAGGGGCCAAAGTCATTCTTTTATAAAGGCACCAGACCTACACAGGAGAGCAGAGCACTCATGGCCTAATCACCTTTTAAAGGTCTCACCTGTTAATACTGTTACAATGGCATTAAATTTCAATCTGAGTTAAACTACGAGGATGATATAACGGGCAATTACATTTAATGATAGTGC
Source organism: Perodicticus potto (assembly GCA_963574655.1). Lineage (NCBI taxonomy): Eukaryota > Metazoa > Chordata > Mammalia > Primates > Lorisidae > Perodicticus > Perodicticus potto. The sequence continues at coordinate 22,221 of CAUYRH010109911.1, forward strand.
CATTGTAGAAATTTTTCTGATAGGCAATTTTTGGGTATTTAGACCAATTCCAAAATATATACTGCAAATTGCAGTAAACAGAACACTATACTTGGACTTGCAAGTCAAATAAGAGAATTTAAAATTATCTCATGGTGCAATACATATAGCCTATACAATTTCCCAATTTGCTAATGTAGTATTACCAGGTAAGTATTGTGTGTGTGTGTCTATGCATTTATGTGTTTATGTTGTAATTTTTATCTGAAGCAGAAAGAAAAAGCCTTAAGAGCAGGGGTTTAGGAAGGTGGTTGAGTATATCTAAATTCTAGTCTCGTTGCTACTAGTTCTGGGAACCTGTCTTTGTTTCTTCATCTATGGAAATATCTACCTTATGTAGTTTTTACAGTGGCTATATGATAGCCATATGATGAACTTAGTTTATCCTTTCTCAATAATTTAAAGACCAAAAGGGAAGGCATTTCCCTATAACGTTGTTAGTTTTATAGTAATGCATAATAGATTTAGCTTTTATTAATTTATCTAAACTACTTTTTACAAAGTTAGTGGCTGAACTGCCCTGGGACTAAAAAGTTGTACAAAATCATTGGTAAGTGTGGTTTGCTTCTGCTAGGCAAGATTTTAAGAATGCACTGGAGTACAGAGATGGACGTGAGGACAGTTGAAGTAGAGGAGTGGCCCTAAGTCAAGGTCTTTGTGCTCAAAAGTCCAACAATTACACAAGAAAACAGTTGTGAATTACCTGGTCCTTTGTCCTTCTTTCCAAGAAAGAACAGGAGTTCACCAATAGAGAGAATTAGAGGGGTATTCTTACCAAGGGCTGGGTCAGAAGGGTCCCATCTGATTTCATCCTGTGTTCTCCCACCAGGTCTCCTGTTCACACCAGCTGAGCCCTCACCCCAGTGCCAGATCTTCACTTTGCATAAATGGACACATTATGCTTTTCACTGAAGCCCATGAAGCTGCATCTCCCTCAGTGTTTCCTGTCCCAGGATCTGGATCTTGACACCATCCTACCTTTTATTCTAATCTAATAGAATTCCCTTGTCTCCTGATTTCCCTGATTGATGATGCTTAGTATGCTACCTTTTAACCACAGAGTTCAAGAGAGGTCATGGAAGAAGAGCTCTGGGTTTACCTTAGAGCCTGAAGACAATTTTGTCAGAATTTTATGGTGGGAAAATTATTTTACCTGAGTCTGGTTGCTTTCAGTTCTAATATGAACATGATACATTTACTTATATTTCTTCATCTGTAGAAATATCTACCTTATGATGTCATTACAATGACTATATGATAGCTGTATAATAAGCTTATAATGTAACTCCTAAGATTGCCTTAAGGATCAAATGAGTTAAAGTTTGGGCAAGTGTTTGGAGCACCCAGCTATTCTGAACATTTCCTGACTATTCTGCTGTGTATTTTATCATCCTTTGAAAATTTGTATTTCTCCTTAAATTATCATCTTAAAATATCCCTTATTAAATGATATTTAAAATATGTAAAAATATTTTAAAAAATCAACCCAAAAGTGGTTTTGTTGAAATTCTTCATTTCATTATAGCTCTAATTGTTTTTTATTCCCAATCATAATGTCTTTTTGTAATAGCATATTTTCAAGGCCATAAATGTTCTAGGCGGAAACCATCCAATTAATTTTTAAAATAACCTTTCATAATAAATAAAGAGCTGGTAGAATTTCTTTTAGTTTCTAATGGGAAACACTGAGCTGTCATGATTTGTACTGGAAGATTATTCCTGCGTGAAAATGCTTATCTAAAAGTCATGCTATTTAGCAAGAATTTATGCATTCACAAAAAGATGCCATCTTCAAAATACCACTTTTTAAAATTTTATGGTGGCTAACGCCTGTAATCTTGACACTTAGGGAGGCTGAGGTGGGAGGATCTTTTGAAGGCTAGAGCATTGCCAAGTGTTCAGGACCAACCTGAGCAACATAGCAAGACCCCCATCTCTACAAAAAAGAAAGGGGAAGGGGAAGAAAGAAAAATTAGTTAGCCATGGTGATGGTATGCCTGTAGTTTCAGCTACTTGACTGAGGAAGGAGAATTCCTTAAGCCCAAGAGTTCAAGGTTACAGGAGCTAGGATGATGCCACTGGTCTCCAGCCTGGGTGACACAGTGAGATTCTGTCTTGGAAGAAAAACCCTATCTTTATGCCCTTATTCTAAATTACATTGCTTTTAGATCTCCTAATTTTTTCTTTTAAAAATATATTTGAGGCAGGGCATGGTGGCTCATGCCTGTAATCCTAATACTTAGGGAGGATGGCCTGAAAGCAGCTCAAGTAAGAGTGAGACCTCTGGCTTTTCCATAATGGAATAATTAGCTAGGTGTGGTGATGTATGCTTATAGTTAGTCCCAGCAACTAGGGAGCTGAGGAAACAGGATCCCTTGAGCCTAGGAGTTTGATATGACAGCAAGTTCTGATGATGCCCCTGCACTCCATCTGGGGTGACAGAGTGAGACGCTATCTCTAAACAAACAAACCAAAACCCCCAAACACTAAAAAAATGTATTTAAGTTGCACAGGAAATTTTTTTATTTTTACAAAAAAAGAGGTTTATTCAGAAATATCATAGTATCATAAACTGAGCACGAAATTAGAGAATGTTAGACCCAACAAAATAGGGCTGCATCAGTAATACAGAAATCCGTATGCTATTTTCTCCTCAGTTAACAAAAAACAGGAAAAGTTTAGCAGAGGCATCACTAAAATTCAGGTTAACAAAAACTTTCATTTGTAAGTCATCTATTTGCTCTTACGCATCAAAAACACAGTCACAGGGGTTTGAGACCAGCCTGAGTGACAGCGGGACCCCAGCTCTAAAAATAGCCAGATGGTGTGGTGAGCATCTCTAGTCCCAGCTACTCCAAAGGCTGAGGCAAGAGGATTGCTCAGGTCCAAGAGTTTGAGGTTGCTGTGAGCGCTGATGCCATGGCACTCTACCCAGGGCAACAGAGTAAGACTTGTCTCCAAACAGTCATATGCATTTTAAAAAGACTAAGAGATTAGGGTGGTGCCTGTGGCTCAAAGGATTAGGGTGCCAGTCCCATATGCCAGAGGTGGTGGGTTCAAACCCAGCCCCAGCCAAAAACCGCAAAAAAAAAAAAAAAAAAAGACTTAAGAGATTAGCCAGTAGAATAACTTACAAACTTTAGGCTACCATAATTTCATTGGTAAGCTCTTTCTTTTCAAATTCCCTAGAGGAGGTTTATGGTCAAGAAATTAAAACTTATTTTAACATTTTCAATCAATTTAGATGTCTTTGGTCAATTAATGTGACTAGTTTATATATGGGAAGATTATATATATTTCTTTTTAATAAAATTGGTTTTCCTATTTATTAGAGTCAGAATTGAGATTTTTAATTGAAATGTACCTAATCATATCATATAAATTTATCAAAAATATTTACATTGCAGAAATAGGTGGAGCTATAAGTTCAAAACATTATTGACTGTATTCTTAAAACACTCTTTTATCATTTTAAGGCATTGTGGAAAGGCAGTTGTTATTGGAAGAAGAAAAATAATTGTCCAAAAATTAAAGCTATATGAGTGAGTCTCCAAGTTGTTAATAAGGAGATTTGGGAAGAAAAACAGAAGAAAACAAACTCTACAAAAGAACTGTACTTGCAATTCATCATCTTTTGACGTGCAAGCCCTTTCCTTCTATTCTTGAGGCTGTAAAGAACCTTGGTTAGTTTGTTTTTAACAATGTCATATAAAATATTAGGAATATGTTTTTACCTTTGAATGTTTGGAAATATCATAATAGTATATTATTAGCTAAAATGCAATAAAGTAGCTAAAATGCAGTTTATGCTGCACCAAGGAGTATAAACTCAGAGACATTTCATTTTTTGTTAGAACTCTAAAAACACTTACGTTCTGTTGCTTCTCCACTCCTAAAAGAAGAGTAGCAGCTTTTGCTGGATAAAAACAAAGGAATAATGCTTTTTGTTAAACAATATCTCTATATAGTCTTAAATCCAGCAATAAAATGCAACTTAAAACAGTAAAAACAGAAACCCTTACCCCCTTCAAGCTTGCTCATCTTCCTCTTACTTATTTCAAAGTACAGGTGTCATCATTCACGAAGTGCCTCAGCCCGTCTGTCACTTCACTTGCTCTACCTACCACATGAATCCCAGTTCTAACCACTGGCCAACAAACACATGAACCAAAGCTCATCAACTCTAATCAGCTGGGAAATGCAAACGAAAACTACATTGAGATAGCACCTCACCTCAGTGAGAATGGCTCACACCATAAAGTCCCAAAGTAACAGGTGCCGGTATGGATGCAAAAAGAAAGGAACACTTACAAACACTCGGTGGGACTGGGGCAACCTCTATGGACAGTAGTTTGGAGATTACTCAGAGAACTAAAAGGAGACCTACTCTTGGATCCTGCAATCCTTTATTAGATATTTACCCAAAGAAAATAAAGATATTTTATCATAAAGACACTTGCTCTTGAATGTTCATAGCAGCACGATTCACAATTGCAAGGATGTGGAAAAAACTTAAGCACCCTTCAATACATGAATGTATTAATAAATTGTGGTGTATGTATACCATAAAATATTGTTCAGCCATAAAATGATGGTGATCTAGTATCTTTTGTTGCAACCTGGATGGAATTGGAGACCATTCTCCTAAGTTAAGCTTTGCAAGAATAGAAAAACCAACACCACATGCACTGAGCACTAAATTGGAACTAGTTGATCAACACCTATATGCTCATAGGGAAGCAAAAGTCAGTGAAATTCAAGTAGGGTGCAGGGGGAGAAGGGGTGAGTAAATCCCCACCAAAGAGTACATTGCATGGATGTATTGCACACCTTCTGGGTAAGGGACATGCCTATAACTCTGACTTTGACCTTACAAAAGCAAGCTATGTAACCGAAACCTAACCCTGAAATAAAAAGGTAGAGAGAGTGGAAACAGATAAACCAGTGAGAAGGGTATTTCATTGGTCTGAGTTAGAGATGATGGTATTTGAACTTGTGTGATAGTGGAGTTGGTAAGAAAATGTTCATGTTTTGTAGTCTTGAGCCAGTTATATTAAAAGAAATGAGTAAGGAAACAAGTAATATTACTTTTGACAAACCATTTGCTGTCATTAACAATTTTTGTTATGAATGATTTTGCTTATTTTAAAAGATCAAATTTGGTTTCAAATGATAAATGTTTCCCAATATTGTCGGAATTCGGAAGAACATATGAAGGGCAATACTAAAGCAGATATTCTGAAACTATTTTGAACAATGTCATCCTAATTGGAATAAGTGCCTTGTTTCCAAATGGGACTATACTGAAGTGGACAGCAGCACTCATGGGATTGTATGAATCTTAATATTCATGTTATTGAAAAAAATTAATCACTCTGTAGTTGAAGCTTACATAATAATTGACTTTCAATTGAATTTAAAAATCAGTTGATTATGTTGCTGATCGTATTAGAGAATTAAGCTCCACAGAGTTCTGAAGTAAATGGATCGTCTTATTCTCTGGAGAGTGTTCGGAGGTGGAGATGGGGTCTGGTATTGGGAAGGGTCTCCTACCTCTTCTCAGCCTTTTGGTTAACATTGTGTTAACACAATGCTCAATAAGACTTCACCAAAAGAGTTTTACTTTCATCTATTTTATTTATATTGGACCTCAGTGAGAGAATTCAATTATTATATGCCTTAAAATATTTAAAAATATATAAACTTTACTGTTCCTCCTAGAGCTGTCCAAATGTCATTGAATGTCTACACGAGAATATTTACAGCGAGCACATTGAGGAGGTTGTTTATCCTTCACATGAAGGACAAATGAAAATTATTTCATACCGCAAAATAAATAAAATGTAAAAATGATACAGATAAATCTCTGTACTTTTTTGTTAGCATCTCAGTGGGTTAGGCATCACCTGCCAGCTGACTATAATACAATCCAAATGTTTTTTGTTTTTTTGTTTTTTTGAGACGGTCTCATTCTGTTACCCTGGGTAGAGTACTTTGGTGTCATAGCTCACAGCAACCTCAAACTCCTGGGCTAAAATGGTCCTCTTGCCTCAGCCTCCCAAGTAGTTGGGACTCCAGGTGCCTGCCACAATGCCAGCTAGTTTTCCTATTTTTTGTAGAGAGGGGTCTTCTGTTTCTCAGGCTGGTCTAGAACCCTTGAGCTCAAGGTATCCATCTGCCTCGCCTCCCAGAGTTTTAGGTTTATAGGTGTGAGCCACCTGTCTGGCCAATCCAACTCTTAAAAACTGTTGATAGAGTGATAACCAAGTGGCAAACGGTTCCTGACTAAATACACTTAATGATAATTTTCTTACCTTGGGCACACAGTAGGAGATCTTCTTAGATGAGACCACTCCCCATTATTGATATGATATTGACCTGTCCCTTAGCTTTTCATATGGTGTTTTCACATTTTTTTTTCCTTTTCTTTTCTCTCCCTTCCGTTCCTCTCCTTTCCTATCCTTTCCTTCCCTCTCCCCTCCTCTCCTCTCCTTTCTCCCCTCCCCTCTTCTCTCCTCTTCTCCCCTTCCCTTCCCTTCCCTTTCCTTTCCTTTCCTTTCCTTTCCTTTCCTTTCCTCTCCTTTCTTCCCTCCCCTTCCCTCTCCTCCCAGCCCCTCTCCTCCCTTCCCCTCCCCTATTCTTTCTTCTTTTCTTTTTTGGGTCATCTTTGCCAGAAAATGGAGAAACACACATTATCTTACAGCTATTGCTGCTGCAATTTCTAGGGCTACCAAACGCTTTCCATCTAACCCTAGCTTTTGCCCAACCCACTTGGAAGAAAAATTAACAATGTAAGATCATTGCCAGACAAAAGAGCAAGGGTGTATTAGTGTCTACAGCAAAGAAAAAGTCAGTATTTGTTTATTCGGTGTTGACGTTATTGTCGTAGAAGTAGAAAGTTACTTGGTTATCAGACTCCATCTTAAACAAGTAGCTATAGTTTAATCTCTTCTCTCTGCCGCTCTCACCCTACCTCTTTCTTTGGTGAGTGAGTCTTATTAACTCTAACATGAAAGATATAGAGGGCAATAAGGCATGCATATTCATCTCCAGATGGAAGGGCTTAAACAGTACTCTTATGTATCTTAGTGGAAAGACTGAAGGATATGGAGGGACAGAAACCTGGATTGAAATATCAATCACCTATCTTGAAGAGTTAGTGTGAGGCTTAAATATCGGGAAGTACAGGAAAAAAATGACCGCTGACATTATTATTTTTTAGTAAAAAACATGTAATAAAAGTGTTAGAAGGATGTCATAATAATACTAATATGCAAAAAATATTTAAATACAGGGTGGTACCTGTGGATCAAAAGAGTAGGGTGCCGGCCCCATATGCCAGAGGTGGCAGGTTCAAACCCAGCCCCAGCCAAAAACTGCAAAAAAAAAATTTTTTTAAATACATATTTTGTATATGTTCTGTAAGTAAATATCCATGTATTTATATGTATCTGCTTTTAAATTAGGTATTTTAATGTCACATTGATAAAGCTTCTGGTCTCTAGTAGTTATTTTAGTTTGTAGAAATGTGTAGTTTCTCTTTTGTCAGTACTATTTTTCATTCCTTTTGTTTTAATTTCTATTTTTCCACTAGTGTGATTTGCACAGAAAGTACTTTCAGAGGATAAAGAGGAGGGTATGACGGAGATGATGAAGGGCCAATGCAAAAATTGTTTCTAATTATTTTAATTTCACAATGTTTTGTACTTTCCTTTTTCACCTGAACCAAAAGGTCGATTAACAAAGTTGTTTATGAAAACTCCAGTGACAGCTACTCTCTCCCTCATTCGGCAATTTCAAAAGTTTTCTTGTTCGAATTTTAGCAAACACTACCTCCATCTACAGAATGCAAACCGATTTGAATGCACAATGTCATCTTATTAGGTTGATTTAATGCAAGTGTAAATCTGTTTGTAAAAAGATGATGTCGAAACTGTACCTAATACCAATCTTGTCTCATAGAAGATTAATAATATGAGAGATATTTCTAAAACATTACGTTTATCTGACTTTCTGAAGACAGTACCCAGTGCTGAAACAGAAAAACATTTCATCACCTTGAGTTGGTTGTTTCTTTTCCCTACTCTGTGATGCCCCAATTTGAAAACTTATTTTATAAGTTCTATTTGGACACTACGTTAACCCTCAGGCCACAGAGTATTGGCAAACAGTTGATTTCATTTTTCCCATTGGCACAGCTGTCGTTCACAGCAGCTCTCCCTCCCTTTCTTTTGTTTAAATTGGCTGCAGTATTTCTTGCTTAAGGGATTTACCAGAATGTGGCCATACCTGGGACTGAGCTAAAATCAGGGTGAAGAACTAGGAATGGGAAGGCTATAAACTGACCACTGGGTGGGAAACATCATTCTTTCAGCTCTTCAGAAAAACACATGCACACCATGAGCTCTGACGTCCAGAGGTGGAAAAATGAACAGAACATATGGTAAAGTTAAAAATTAATATTAATAAATGGAAAAGCTATTTCCCCAATTTCATTTTAAGATTGTTCTCTACTGGAATGACTTATTGGACTCTCTAATCTACTTGAAATGGGCAACAGGCTGAAAATGGTAAAGAGCACTCAAAGCAGAGGTAAGACAGCGATGGCTATCATACCTAGGAAGTGAGTAGATCTAAATTCTTGTTCAAAGGATACTTACACAGCTTGTTGAAAAGAACTTTATTTTCCTCAGAATTATTGAGTCTCAAATTAAATAACATATAAGAAAAATGTTTAGCAATACACAGAATCCTCATTTATTTATGCCTTTATTTGTACATTTATTAAATTGAAATGACTTTGAGAAGGAAAGGGAAAGACCAAAGCCATGAGAAAACTATGGCAGTTCTGCCTATTTCTAAGAGTTTTGTAAGAGTGTCAAATACAGTACTTTTACATTTAACAATAAATACTGTAACGAGACCAATTTATACTTTTTTTCTATATCTCAGTGACATCTCGTAATAGCGTGAATCTGAAAAGAAGTAATGGAATCATTGATTTGGTGGTTGTTAACTTATTTAATTTCAGCCTTCACTGAATCCATCAAACATGCCCCTCCCTCCCCTTCTTTCCACCTGTCTCCCTTTAGATCATTATAAACAAAGGTTTCAACGAGGTAGACAATTGTTCTTTCATAACATTTTTTTTATTGTTGTCCTAGGGTTTTCTGCTTTATAGTTTATTGGCTAGTGACTGAAACTGATTGATACGGTAATAAAAATGCAAAAGCAAACAAGTTCTGGCAATCGCTCACTAAAGACATTATGTAAAATGTGACACTGGCAATCCATGTCAGCCATAGACTTATGTTATCACTAATTAATTAATTCAACAAATGTGTACTTGATGTGCTAGGCCAGCAGTGATTAAAGCCTGGCCCAGGAGCCCCCGGGTGTGCTCACGATCCTTTCACAGACTGTGAAATTGATGCTTCTTTTTCACTCTCATTTTCACGCAAGTATACAGTGGCATTTTCCAGAGGCAACGTGAGATGAAATGGCATCATCTTTCTGGCTAACGATATGAATACGTGTGCTTATGGATTCCTGTGTTTAAAATTTTTCTCCGTTTTAATTTTGAATACAGTGATCAAAAATCGGCAGAACGCACATAAAAAATATTTATGGGGCTCTCAATAATTTTAAATGTGTTAAAGGGTTCTGAAATCAAGCACTCTGAGAACCTCTGTGCTAGGGAATATATTAATTAAAAATGATACAAAGTGGGTAGGATGTAGATTTTACTTAGGCTGCTTCTGTTTTTCAGTATGATAGGCAAGGTAGGAAGAAATATGGCTATCCATCGTTTCCAGCCAACCATTCATTTCATTCCTCATCATTTGGGCTGCACTGCTGCGTTTGTAGAGTTAAGTTATACCTGCACTCAGTACTTTGGAGTCAGCAGTTCTGTATAAACCCAAGTGCCTTGGTAAGGGTCATGCAAGTTTGTATCTCTCAAGAACTGCGTGAAAAAAGGAGGTGTCCATATTTGCATTCATGAGACTCTGTTGCTTGTTAATGGTGACAATTGGCCAGGTGGAGGTTGTAAGATGCTCCTACTTCTTTAGTATGTGCTCTGAGGGAAAACAAATAGAGGAATCAACATCAAAGAAATATATGGATTACTGCTTAGTAATATGTATTACAGAAATATATGGATTACTGCTTAGTAATATGTATTAAATAATATGATTATGAAATTTTAAATTTCAAAAACTGGTGATTTTAGAATAAAATAAATGAAGTTCTAACAGTAGAGTTATATTTTAGGTACACATTAGAGTTTTTTTGCGCATCTTATAAGTGGAACTTTAAATTCCTCATGTAAGGGCTCATTTAGATTTTACTTTCCGCAAATGTTTATTCATCAGAGGTCTAGGGTGTATGTTAGGCATTTTGAATACATGTATAAATAAGACATGGGCCCTGCTGTCAGAAAGCTCATAATTTACAACCCCAAATGCATAGTGACTTAGAAGCAGAGAGGAAAGAGGAATTGACTGCCCTTAGCATCACTTAGAAAGTTTCATAGAGACTGTACAGTAGGTATGAAAGATGACAAAGGTATTCTAGATGTAAGGAATTTCATGCATGAAGACATAAATACACTAAAATTCTTGGTATATACAAAGCACAGTAAGAAGATATATGTGAGGTGGGTAGTGGCAGGAAATAGGTTAGGTGAGATTGGATGACAAAATGTTTTGGCTATTTTAAAAAGTTTGAATTTTACTTATTGATTTGGGAGAACTGCACACCTGTGTGCAGGTCTGTGTGGTCCAGGCAAATCATGTGAGACTTGGGTATTATGGAGGCCCCCTCCTGTGGTTTTGCAACCACTTCCCCCAACTGATGAATTTGCAGAGGAATATTTATTTACTATTTTAAAGTTGAAAAAACAGCCCAGTAAGTAGCAACTGAAAACCCTATGTGTGGAGAGGCAAAGTGTACTTCAGTGAAGAACGGTGTGAATGCCCACTCTGAAAGGAGATCATCGCTTGTCAGGTCCTGTTCAGGAAGGAAGGTGCCCAGCATTTCTAAACAATTTTTACTTAACAAGAAAAGTCAGAAATTGCTCCCACTCTCCCTCTTTCTCTATATACATATACATGTACATGTACACATACATATACATATGTGTATATATAAATATATATGTGTGTATATATGTAACTACATTTATATAAGGAAAATCTCCTGATTTTTCAATATTATAAACTAAGTTAATGTCAATATCAATAAAATAAATTCTAATCTGATAATAAAATAAATTATAATCTCATTGCGATAGGCATTGAGAAATCCTTGAAGGTTTTTAAGTCCAATAACAACATGATGAGTTTTTGTTTTAGTAAAGCAGGTGTGAGGGCAGATTGCAAAGAACAGAGGCTAACACCAAAGACCTCAGTCCTGGGGATGGTGGACAGCAGACATGAAGGCAAAGTCAGGATTCCATTCCTACAGAAACCAGTTACATTCTCGTTTTTCAGCAATGGCCCACATATTTGATCCTGGCAAGACTTTCCCACAAGTATATTAAGGTTTAGTCAACAGAGTGAGCAAGGAGCAGTTTTCTCATCTGCAGAAAAACTCTCAAAGCACCCATGTGGTAGAGGGTCTCACATTTATCTTTATAGAGGAAGCTTCAATGTTGATTTCATTGCTCAGATACCTTTGGAAACAGCAGAGCAGATGCTACCGTGAAAGATGCTACCTAGACGGAGTTCATTAACATATTTGTTTTCCAGATTTAAACCCGGATATTGGCAGATTACTTTATCTGTGCCACATACTTGATGGCTGTATTCCAATGGAATGAAATATTTGAAATGAAACAAAAGTGCTTTTGAGTGCTGTGAGAAGTCAATGCAAATGGGACATTGGCAAGCATTGGCTCAGAAAGCTGCCCAAATTTCCCCCTCATTTCTTCCTTCCTTACTGGTTTGAGTAAACAAAATATTTATGATTTTGTAATAAAATCTTCTAAATACTAAGCCCTTTCATATATCCACAAGGTGTGGTAATCCTCAGAAGGACTGAGAATACCAGGACTCAGTCACAGCCCTTGAATAGGATGGTGCCGCTCTTGAGTTTCCTCCTGATGTTGCTCTTAGTTTCCCAAACTCAAGGCCATATGCGGTCTTTTGCTTAATTTTCCCTTTGGGAAAATATCTAGGCTGTGTCTATGCCAAGAAATTTTCCCTATTGAAATCATATGAAACTTTATTTTCAAATCCTAGTGAGTGGATTCTGTTGACTCCATGGCTGACTTGATAAGCCATCTTGGTTTTTTCAAATTGCAGAGAGAACAGAAGCTGCATGTGCCACTGTTAATCTTTGCTGTTGCTGTTTATCCCTGACCTGGCCTACCTCTTCCTCAGCTGAACACAACAGCATCGTGTCAATGCAACGTACTTCTTGCTTCCCTGGCCCCCAGCCTGCCACATCCTCTCAGGCCCTCAAGCAGTCATGGTAATGCCTCAGTTTTCTACTGTGTAAAATGGGGAGGACACCCTGGTGTTGTTATGAGAACCAACTGAGACAATGTATGTGAAGTGCATCAAAAAGCATCCAGTACATAGAAAATATTCTAAAGTGTTGATTATTATTGCTATTGCCTTTATTGCTCTTAATGTTGATGCTGTTTTTACTGTAGACAATAATGTTTGAAGGTAGACATTAGCTAACTTAGACTCTATAGTCAAAGTCCTGGGGACATTGAGTCTCTGGCATTTCAGCAGGATTATCTGATAATATCTTTCTCCATCCCTTGCTCCAATCCTTGCCTAACTCTTTACTACCTGCATCTCTTTGTGCTTATGAAAGTTTTGTCTCTCTGAGCGATTAGGAGAATCTAATCTGGAGCCCTGGTTATCCCATTGGGCTATGCTCTCCCTCTAGAACTTTTGAAGGAGGGGGCCTTTACTAAAACTACCCTTCACCTGATACTAGAATTATTCCCCACTTGATTAGCAGCAGAGCCTGCATCTGAGCATGTCTCATCTTGGCCTATAATTCTGATGATACAACCTTACCTTGATCTCTTGATATTTTTTCTCAGGGTTATCTCCTTTGTTTCCTGCTAAAGTTAAACATCATCTACTGTGGTAACCGTAAATCTTTCACTGCTTTACCCCTGATATTTTTCCTAAACTGCTATGTCCCTTTCCTGCTGACAAGCATATATTTGCCCTACACTGTAAAAGCCCTTCCTTCAAGGGCAGTATCAGTGTTGGATATATTCCTATGTCCCTTGGGACAACTTTCTGATTTTGCCAAGATGGAGGAGATAGGCTAGCTATTCAAGTCTGTATGACTGTTTTAAGCTAATTCTCTAGCTTTAGATGCTGTTTCCTTGCCAGGCAGGTATACTTCAATACCATCCTGATCCCAACTACACAGAGTTAGCATCAGACTCCAGAAGTTGAAGGACTCAGACCTCAATAAGGCTGCACTCTGGGTATAAATCTGGGAGTTCTGATGGTGCCTTTAGGGTGAATAAATAATTCTAGAATTGTAGAACAACTCATAGGATTCACCGAAAGCACTATGCTTATGACTACAGTTTCATGTCAAAGGATAAACATAGGGCAAGTCTGGAAGGCTTGCAGACACAGGCTCCATGTCCTCTGTCCGGGAGGTCTGAGCACATCACCCCACGGGCACATCAGGGCACTCTCCCATCTCTACAGTTTCACAGAAGTTTACTACATAGGCAGGACTGCGTAAATAATTGGCCATAGTATTGAACTCAATCTCCAGCTCCTCTCACTTCCTTGGGTCTCAGGTTATCCCAACGCTCTGACTCTCTAATCACATGTTGGTCTTTCTGGTGACCAGCTCCCCATGAAGCCATCTAGGGGCCCAACATGAGTCACCTCTTCAGACACACCACTCATTCGGAAAATGTTAGAAGTTTTAGAAGCTCTGTGCCAAGTACTAGGTATTCTTTATTACACCAAAGAACATTTAAAATTTACTAGTGATTGTGATCTCTGCCTAAATAAAAATACTGGATTAATCCCCTCCTATGGGTCCTGAGCAATGCCTTGATTCTAATCTATTTTGGGATGAATTCCCAGCTGCAGAATATTGTGAATACTGTAGAAGAGAGCATGCAATATAATTTCTCCTTCCTGTTGCATGACTCATGGCTAAAACCCTATAACAAAAGGCAGACTAACAAGGGAAAAGTCTAGAAATTTATTTAATATAAGTTCTGCATGATACAGGAAACTTCAGAGATGAAAACCCAAAGAAACGGGGGTGGGGTGGAGCAAGATGGTGGCCAAGTAACAGCTTCCTTGCGGCTGGGCACGGTGAGACTGGGGAGAGAGGACTTCAGGCATCTCTGGCAGGTGGGATCTGCCCAGAAACTTCTCTTTGCGGGCACAGGGAGACAGCATGAGGCTTCTGGACACCCTGAGGAAGGCAAAAACAGCGGAGATTGGGCAAGTGGTTGAGTTTGTTCATTCGGTCTGATCCTGTCGGTGGCTGTGGGTGGGGCAACAGTGGGACTGCAGGCTGGAAAGGCCTTGCCTGTGAGCTGTTTGGGTTTCTTTTGGACTTGGCACTCAGTTGAACTGCTTGGGAAAACTTGGGCAGGAGTGCGGGGGATTTTGAGTGTTGTCTGGGCCCCCAGACTGGGCCACCGAGCCAGACAGAGCTGCAAGTGTTTGGTGGTGGGCTGTGTGGAGCCATTGTGGGAGAACTGCCCTGGCAAGCTCCACCCTCAGGGTCCCAGAACAGGCATTGGGCAGGAGCGAGTAATCTAGGGACTGAGCAGCCTAAAGGCGGGGACTGAGATGCCTCACAGCCTTAGCCCTCAGGGGCATAGGGTGAGACCGGTTTTGACACACTGCCTAAGTGGATAGCCATTTGAGGAGTGATCCCAGCCACAGTGCTTTCCTGGGAAAGCTTCTGCTTAGCCCAAGTTAGCAATTTAAAATGTCTTCTAAGCAGGCTGAGGAGGATTTAAGCTCTCCACCCTGCAGGGTTTGAGAAATCATTAGAAACACAGGGTCACTCCCTACAAAGACCCAGTAACAACAGAGTGATCCTGCCAGGGTCTGATCTGGGAGACACCTCCCCAACTCTGAGGATGGTCATAGGCAACAGTGAAAAATAACCATGAGGCTGAATCAACAGAAAAACTCTGGCAATATGAATAACCAGAGTAGGTCAACTCCCCCAAGGAATGATAAGGTAGATGAAGCACAAGATCCCTTGCATAAGCAAATGGCTGAGATGTCAGAAGTTGAATTCAGAGTCTGGATAGCAACTAGGATCAGC
>CAUYRH010109918.1:0-22263 GCA_963574655.1 Perodicticus potto
AAGGTTTTTGTAACATTCAAAGATCAATCAATGCAATTTACCATATAAAGAGAAGAAAAATACAAAACTTAGGAACAAATCCATAGACACAGAAAAAGAAAAGCACTTGATAAATGACAAATAAACCAGGAATGAAGAGACCTACTCAACTTCATAAAAGGCAAAAATCCTACAGCTAACATTATATATATATTTTTTGAAATTAGAGAAAATATATTGTTATAAAGAGAAATTTCAAACATGTTTCACTTATAGATGAGGATGCAATATCCTGAACAACATTTTGACAAGTTGAATTACAAAATTAATATTTAAGTATTATACTTTAGTCGAATTGAATCCAATTTATATGAAAGTTAGACACTATTTTCTTATCTTTTTTTTATTGAATCATAGCTGTGTACATTAGTTCAATCATGGAGTACAGTGTGCAGGCTTCATATACAATATGAGATATTTTCATCTATCTATTCAACATAACATTCGTGAGATTTTCTCATTTACTGTGTGAAAACATTTGTGTTCTGTGTTTAGTAGTTTTCTCCTGACCCTTCAAAGATGCACCTCAAGTGTGATCTCACCTTTTATCCTCTCTCCCCCCACACTCTCCCTCCCCTTCCCTCCCTCTCTCCTTTCCCCAGCTTCTTGTGCAATAATTGGGTTGTAGCCTTCACATGAAAGGTATAAATATACTTCATATTAGAGCTGTATACATTGGATACTTTTTCTTCCATTCTTGAGATACTTTGCTAAGGAGAATGTGTTCCAGCTCCATCCATGTAAATATGAAAAAGGTAAAGTCACCATCTTTCTTTAAGGCTGCCTGATATTCCATGGTATACAAGTACCACAATTTATTGATCCATTCATGGATCGACGGGCACTTGGGCATCAAGGGCCATCCAGAGCTCACCGGACTGTCTGAACCGAAACACTTTCCAAGTCACAACCCCTCTGCTAATAGCTCTGGCACTTTCCACTCCCTCTGCTTGTTCTTTAGTCCAAAAAAATGCCATTTTATCACTGATCTGTGGCCCATAGTCTCAATTCTCAAATTCTTGAGACCACTCACTGAAGAAATTTCAGTAATAAAACTACAACATCCTTTCTAACGTCTTTTCACTTTCCCCAAGTCCTACATGGCTGTGTGGCTGCTACTAAAGACAGAAAACTAAAGGAGGTAGAAAATCTAGAACTCCCAGTTTTTCTCAGAATAACCAGGGGACAAAGTTGGAGCAGGGAAGAAGGTCACACTCACACATTTGTTTCACCCAGTGAATGGGAAGAGGGCACAAAACTCTACCTATTATTATTTGTTTCAGTTATTTTCTAAGCATTCACATGCATACAATTCCAACTCATTTCTTAACTAGGGCAGCCTCGATTTTTCACTCGAGCTGCTACTTAGCCATAGGAGGCAAACTAATACTCCCCTAGAACCTGTGAAAGGAAGTTTAACTCCACTCTCAGAGTTTTTTTCAGTTACACTACACTCACACACTCTTGCACACTTTGTAACAGACCTGTTGGCAATTTAATGTCTAAGGAGTTGGTGAGGTTCCTTCTTCCACTAAAACTGTAGTGGAATCCCCAGATTGATCATACCTTGCCTTAATTTGGGGTCTCAATATCAACTTCTTTCTACAGGTGCTGATATTTTAGCACTGAGGTCTTAGGGAATGTGTCTCTTCTTGGGTTTTCTAAGCAGACCTTAATAGTACCGTGGTGGTGGGCTAATATATATGCACATATGAGTTTTTAGTTTTCCCTGTGACATTTCCCCCCTTTTCCCAAAGTCCAAAAGTCCAGTTAAGACAAGTCCCTCGAAGAGTTTCTCAGGCTTCAGCCATGCATTGACCAGCCAGCTTCCAGTATGTGGCCGAAGCAGGGCATGTTGACTGTCTTAAAAGTTACCTTTACTTCTTAAGGGACAGTGAAGTCTTATTCAGCCAGCTGTGATGACTTTAGGTAAGGATTCCTTTCATCTTCACTGCTGTACATGTGGTCAGGATGATGCTGATTCTAGATTTAGACTTGGTTTCCTAGACCTTTCAGAGAGAAAGGATGTACAGATACAAAATACTAAACAGAACATAGTTAAATATCCCAGTAGAGATTTTTCCTTGCTACTTTTTCTAGGGTTTTTACAAAGTTACACCATTTACTGGGAAATTCTCATTTTAGATTTTAATTTTCCTGAAGTATCTATATAGACACAGTAAATAACATTTAATACTGCACAAATTTTCCCAGTGTAGTTAACAGGTGATTTTTGTATACTCTTTGACCAGTCTCTTAGTATCATTTAACAGATTAGTTTAGTAAAATAGTTATGTCTCATTTTATGAGTTGACATTATAGATAAGGCTTGGATTTAATACAGAAGGGTTGCAGCCTCTTTTTTCTTTGAACCATTTTTCTTTCTCTAATTTCTCTCTTTATTAAAGACAAAGTACAGTAGAACTAGCTTGGTTGCCAAAACAAACTGTACTTTCTGATTATTTGCATAAAGTGCAGTAAGAATAATTAATTATTAGCCATCTAGGCTCTTTCTTTTAAAATTGGCTTTGCTGGAACCTTTTATAAGGAATCTTAGGCTGGACTTTCGTGAAAACCTTTCACAAGCCCAGGTTTCATCTGTGACATTAGATACCTGTATACATTGGGTCAAGCACATTTTGATTCCTAGACCAGTCAGCAAGCAACCTTCATTACTTACCACAAATCAGGAAATGTTACTGGTGGCGGGTATCTGGCCAGTTTTTCAAAGGGATCTTTTCTCATTGGCTTTATAAAGTCAACCTTAATTCCTTAATGCAAGGATAGGATACCTCTGGAAATGCCATTCTAGCCAAAACCTTGGTAAAACAACCAGTGCCTTTATCATGTCTTATAGAACAAAACAGATTCTTATTGAACTTATGCAAATCACTGCATTGTTAGAAATTAAGAATACTTACAAATGGTTTTCAAATTCTGGAGAAATCAAAGAGAGAAAAAAATATATGTTTTAAATTCTATTCATAAGTACATACATTGCTTGAAAAGCTACAAATAGTTCAAAAGATAAAAATGGGGTTTTTTGACTTCTGGAAAACAGAACACAAAAAGAATTAAACAAAAACTATAACAAATCAACCTAGTTCCACAAATCTGATTTCTGTTGTTTAAAGCTAGGTTAGCAATTCTCATAGACATGTTTTGTTTTTCCAAGGTAAGTTCTAAAAGTCTGTTGTTAGTCCAAAGGTACTCAATTTCCAAAGACATTAGGAATTTGAATTTGAGAGAATTTGTTAGACTCTCTTAATATTGTCTTTCTTTCCCTTTAGATGAATTACTGATAATATACATTAAGACAGACCAATATTTTATACTTTAGGACAGATTACATATAACCATAATTCATACAAAATTAATTACCATTTCATATTTGACTATGTTTCCTATACATTTTTAACAAATCAAATAAGTTTAACTCATTTTCTTCAGGTTTTCAGTGGTTTTAATATTTCAGAGTTGTGCTTTTGGTGCAGGTGACCAATGCCGCAACCACTGTGCTACAGGTGTCAAGCTCCAAATTTAGAGTTTTGTCTTCAGAAGTTTTGTCAAATATCAAAGGCTTAAAACCTTTAAGGTTTTTAGACATTTGTCTAAACAAGATTACAAGTTAGAAGATTTTAAAGGGAACACATAGTTAATTGGATCACATGTAAACTTCTTCATAAGTTTTACTTAACCTGCACAGATATTTTAAAATTATTTGAGATCTTTTTAATCTTTTGTCACAGAGAACTATTGTGGGACTTTCCTGTCACTCTGCTGGGGGCCCTCCTTTCCATGTAATTACGGGAGGGCTCTTAGGGAATGGCATCAGTCAGGGTGCTGGAGAGCACTCTTATCAGGGACCCAGAATGTTGCAGGAAAACAGTGAATTAAAACAGACAGATATTTACACTAACAATATAGAGGAAGAAACTTCTAATTGCTGACAAAAACTAGAACTCAGGTGTTTCAAGGCATAGAATGCTGAGTTTTAGGGAATTTTTAACTCTTTTACACTTGTTTTTTTCCTCTCAGTTTAATACAAGCCTGTTTTCAGATTGAGATCAATCTTTGATAAACACTGAACAAATGACATACACTTTCATATTCTCAAAACCAGAACTAGAATACTTTTTCATATGGTTTTTAACAGACATGTGGGTGATCTAATACTCTGGAGGTTGATTGGACATCCGCTTTCATTTTCTGGTGATGGGTGCCAACATACATTTCTGGGAGCCCCCCAATGACCACTAGGGCCGAGGCTCCCTATGCCTCTGAAAGTTTCTAACAGGTTAATAGCCTGGTAACCTGAGGTCCCTGTTTAAAGTTTTTATCTTTTTCTTTCCCAAGGAAGCTGTACACAAATTATAACAATTGAATTTAACAGTTACATATCTTTCTAATAATTTATAAGAAATTTGCAGACACTAGCCAAACTTAGATGTTAAAGTAGTTTACCTCCAGAGGCAGACTTACAGGTGAATTTAGGAGTGATCATCAGCCAGTCTCCTGAGGGCTCCAGGTTCTCTGGGGACCCTGACATGTTTCCAGGTGATGCCTCCCCTTAGAGGGACCATGGCCTGTCCCCCTCCTGGAGACGTCCTGAGGATCGGCAGATTGTACCAACCAGAGTAATGCCAAGCGACTGCTGTTTTAAAAAGTAAAGAGGACTGATTTTTTTTCTTTAGTTCAAAATGAGTAATTGACCTTGGGTTTTTTGCTGGATGCCAACACTTTGTCTTAATAACTCTTTAATTGCTGGAAAGAAACTTGTAATTGACCAATCTTTGAAAAGAATTTTGACAAACTACTGGAAATAGCAAACACAAATTTGACAAACAACTCATACACATCAGTTAAACAAAATGAAGACCCACTCTCTGTGAGTCCTAAAAGGAAAACTTAAGACTGACCAAAGACTACCGGATAAAACCAGACTAAAAACAGACCAGAGACTCACTTCCCTGTGAGTCTAAAGAGGAAAAACCTGACAAACCAGAGAAGGGACAAGTAAAAGCAGACAGGTTAGACAAATAACTGGCATAGAAAGGGCCTACAGACTCACACTCTGTGAGTCCAAAGAGAAAACCAGATCAGACTGAGAAAGACCAAATCAAACTAAGGACAGTCCAGGAACTCACACTTCCCATGAGTCCAGGACCAAGCTTAAGTCAGAAACAGACAGAACAAAACCAAAAACAGACCAAAGACTCACACACCCTGTGAGTCCAAAACCAAGTTTAAGTTAGAGACAGATGAACAAAACCAAAGACAGATCAAAGACTCATGCCTAAGACAGACAAACAAAACCAACAATTTAGACATCCCGGGAGTCCAAACAAGACAGACCAGATGACTGCCCCCAATGCAAGTCCAAACCAAATAACCCACAAACCCCGTGAATCCAGACCAGTGAGCTGCTACAGTCCTGTGTGGGCCTGGGGGGGGAGGGAAGTTAATGTCATGTCTGACCTTCCTTCATTCCCCAAATGCCAGACAACTGCAATCCTCAGACAGAAATATAGAGCCGGCAAAAGACTTAATGGGGCTGATGGTTATTCCCCAGAATCTCTAGAGAACAGACAGATGTTACAAACTTACCCAGGTGTTACTGATTAATCACCAATTTGGAAGGTTTTTGGGACCTATACCTAGACTCCACATGTCCCAGGGCTCTGGGGCAGAGGAACATCCCTCCGAGGCCTTCCCCTGAAGCTGTCAGCCTGTGGTGGGCTTAGGTGGGGGTTCAGGGTGGCAAATCTTGCTGGGGCAACAAATATCACTGGGGCCTCCAAATGTTGTAACTCTGGCCACCCATAAGAATACACGGACCCCACTTTAGGCTCAAATCACATGGTGATGATTTATTTACACCTGCACAGGCGGACCACTGCCACAAAGGGCAAGGCCCAAATCATGTGGTTACATCTGCACAGGTGGACTGCTGCCCCAGAGGCAAACAGTGGCCAAGAGAAACGCAGGCAGCCTTTTATGTCCTTCTTGTGCTGATGTGGCAGAGCAAGCATGTACAAAAGCAGAACGGGGCTGGTTACAGGGCAGAGGTACAATCAGGTAGTTGGCTCAGGGGGTAGCTATGTGGTGACTGGCGGGAGTAACTCAGTAACCATGGGGACAACTTGGAAAGCCCAGTACCTGGGAAACTCTGCTTGAGTGAGTTTCCGCCATTGTTTCAACCTATGGCTAGGGAGGTCAGGGAACTCAGAGAATTTCCTTGTAACCTGTTCTCAGAATTAACCAAGGGGGGGGCATGCTTGGGAACAAGGCTGAGACAGGCCAAGGCAGACTTGGGTCTTTTGGAGGGCTGTTGGCTTACAATAGTTACAGTGAATTGTTTTTCAATGAGGGCATTACGAGCATTCATTGAGAAAAGACATCTTCATCAATAAATGGTACTGGAAAACTTGGATATTCATATACACAAAAACGAAGCTAGATCTCTTTCTCTGACCATATCTAAAATCAACTCAAAATGGATTAAATATTTAAATGTAAGATCTGAAACTACAAAATGACTAGAAGTAAACATAGGGAAATGCTTCAGGACATTTGTGTAGGTAAACCATCAAAAACACAGGTAACGAAAGAAAAAACAGCCATATAAGACTATATTAAACTAAAAACCTCCTGCAAAGCAAAGAAACAAATCAACAGAGCAAAGAGATAACCATTAGGAGAAAACATTTTCAAACGGTTATCTTATGGAAACTAACATCTAGAAAATGCAAGGAACTTAATGCAACAACAAAAAACAAACCCCAAATAATACCATTAAAAAATGGCAAAGGTCTGAATAGGTGTTTTTGAAATGAAGACATACAAAATGCCAAGAGTTATATGAAAAAATGTTCAACATCAATAATTATCTGGAAATGCAAATAAAAACCATGATGAAATACCATCTCACCTCAGTTACAATGTATATTTGTCAAAAAGACAAAATATAAAATACATCAGCAAGGATGTATATAAAAGCTTTTCCACTATTAAAGAGAATGTAAATTAGTATATCCATTATGAAAAACAGCATGAAATTTTCTCAAAAATTAAGGCAGAGCTATCATGTGATCAAGCAATCCTACAACCTGATATTTTTTTTAAAAAAAATCAGTATATTTAAAGGATACCTGGGCCCTCATGTATATTGCAGTACTATTCACAATAGCCAGATATGGAATTAACAATTTTTCATCAACAGATAAATGTATAAAGAAAATGTTACGTATGTATACACACTAGAATATAGACAAAGATAAAGACAAAGAAATGAGAAATGTTTGAAGTGATGGATATCCTAAGTACTCTGGTCTGATAATTACACATTGTGTGAATGTTTCCAAATATCACTTCTAACTTATAATGTACAACAATTATTTAAAAAAAAAATAAAGGAAAAGAAAAAAACAATAAGCAAAAGAAAAATAAAAGAAAGAAATGAGATCAGTGCCTGTATCTCAGTGGCTAGGGCGCCAACCACACATACTGGCCTGGGCCTGCCAAAACAACAATGAAAATTACAATAACAACAACCAAAATAGCCAGGTGTCATGGCAGCTAGTTGAGAGGTTAAGGCAAGAGAATGGCTTAAGCCCAAGAGTTCGAGGTTGTTGTGAAATCTACCATGGCACTCTACTGAGGGCAACTTAGTGAAAGTCTGTCTCAAAACAAAAACAAAAACATACAAACAAACAAAAAAACCGAGAAAGAGAGAGCAAGAAATGAACCAGAGTTATGATGTAATTGTTGGATATATTTATATTTCAGAAAACTGGCAGTATCAGGTGTACAGCAAAGAGACAGTGATATATCATTGCAGATTTAGAATACAAATGAAAAAAGGAACAGTATTACAGCAAAAAGTAAACAAATTTCAAAAAAGCTATTAGGTATTTAACATTGCCAATTAGCATACAATGCAAAGAAAAGAGTAACTATATAAAATTTAAAGAATTTGCTTTTAATTAGGAAACATTCCTTACCAAAAAAATTAAAAATATTTCATTTTTGACATAGTACTTTTCAAAATCCATTTTACTAGTGATTCATATGCATTTTTCATAAATAATGTTAACAGTGCCCCACATGTGTATTTATTCTATTGTCCACAGAAAGAGGGAAGGAAATCAGCTTTTGTTAACTTGGAATATCAGAAAGTTCAGACCAAAATAATTGGTTTTAGGGTTAATTAAATTTTTACTTTAATGGTCCTTTTTCATCCTGAGCACTGATAAAAAGTGTCTAAAGTTACAAACTATTTGTCTTGATTTTTGTCATAAAATATATCATTACTTTTTGTATTTTAGTATCTTGGAAATAATGAAAAAATAATTCTGAAATGAAATATTCAGGTCACATAAGAGATTACTTTAATATTTTCTTTCCTCAACCACTCAACCTGCTTAGTATATTCACGTATTATTTTTCAATCAAGTCATGCAATGATTCATCATGCAATTCCATAGCCATAGAAATGTATTTATATGTCTCACAGCAATAATAAAATTCTAAAACTAATTTTTCTCTTTTCTCTTTGGGTTCAGATATTCTATTTGTAAAAATGTGGTTGTCAACATTCATATTCAATTGGAATTGATATGTTGCTAAACCTTAACTTAGAACATAAGAAAGTTAAAGGAAAAACTTAAAGGAGTACAATTTCCTATAAAATACCCAAGTTTTTCTAATAAACATTAATTCAGTAATTTAGGGCTTTCCTGTGATATGCCTGCTACTTAAGGTGAATTTTCTGTTATTGTTTAGGGCAAAATTCAAAACTTAGATTGGTTGTTAGATTGATGTACTGCTTTTAAATTCTAATGAATAAAGATTGATACTTTTTTACTCAGTATTTAAAATGTTAACCTCTTACTATAAACACAACTGAATAAATGGTACTCATAAAACTATTCCTTACTATGGTCTTGGTATTTGAGTATAACTTACTATCAAAAAGCATAATGAAGTTTATTGTTATTATAGTTTTACAAATAAATAAATCAAAAGTTAAAGTGTATTGAATTAACTGTAAAAAAACACAATTATTAAATATTGAAAACAAAACGTGAAACCGGGTCTTTCGACATTAGAATTCAGGTTCTTTTTCTTGTACCTTTGTTTACCAGAAATTGTTTTCTCTGTGTAACAATAGAGTGTACTTCACTGGACAGCTAATCCGTGTACTTAATTACTTTTTATCCCCCTCTGAAATCATTGAAGTCAGTAGACTAAAGAGCTAACCTCATCTGAGTAACAACGTATAGTTTAAAAAGTTTTTTAAATCATCATTGTCAATTCATTCTGAGTTTTAGATTTCTAGCCCACTATATAGAAAAAGAATCATAATGCTTGGACTCAGAGACTTAGCTGAATTGTTTCAAGCATCCCAGACTGTCTATATGTATTTAGGGCCATAGTGGCTTTGTACCAGAAACAAAACTAAAAACACATAAAAGCTAAACTGAATAAAACAAGGAAAAGGAAATAGGCCCTCCTTTAAAAACTCAACCTCTGTTACCACCCACTTTCCCCCTCAAAAACCTGAAATGATTAAAGAGATAAATGTATAGAAAACAAAAATTTCATTAGTTTTGGAAACTGGGAATGTTAAAAATTTTGATAAATGTTTCTATTGAGTGACATCAGGTTAAAGTAAATTATTAAGCCAATTCTCACATTTGCTGCTTTCAAAAAAGTTTAGGGGTTTGTCTTGCCTGTTAAGCAGCAGAGATAATGCACTAAATTACCTTCTAATTTGGAGATGGTAGGACCCCAAGTAAGTTCTATTTCTAATGTATATAAAGATTATTATTGAATTCACTTTGACATTATAAAAAATGGGAGCATTAACATTGAATAAATCAAACTTAAATGTTTGCTAGTGGTTTTCTCTAATATATTATATCCTAGGACAAATATCAAACAAGGCAGACCTCCCTCAACTCCCAGAATAGGTGCTTTTATTACTAGGTGTTTTAGTTCTTTTTTCTTTACTTTTTTCCTTGCAATAGTTTTCTCTATTCAAATACAGAGAAGAAAAGCTATAGAAAGAATGACTTGAGACTGTGATTTTTAAGAGTTATTAGAAATAAGGAAGAAGAAAGATACTGCATCAGTTTCTTGTCTGTCCCCTATCCTCTACCATATCCCACCTTTTCAAGTCTCCAGTATTTTCCTCAGTGCATAACAGTATGGAAACTACTTTGAGTTTTCCAGAGACTAATCATGAGCACTTTTATATAGTTAGTACTTAATTTAGGATCCACCAAACATACTGAAGTTGAGACATGAACTGTTCCTCCACAGCTATGCTCTTCTGTTTATTGGCAATGCTTAGATGTTACTTTATACCCCCAATTCCCAATACTGATAACAAGAAGTTGTATATGGCTTAAATTAATATTAATTCTAGGTAAGTCTTCTTTGTAAATTAGGGAAAAATGTTTATAGACAAACTCTTTAAAATTATTAAGAGCTGTATTATTAATAACAAAACTTTGGCCAGGAGCAGTGGCCCACGCATGTAATCCTAGCACTCTGGGAGGCCAAGGAAGGTAGATTGCTTGAGTTCAGGAGTTTGAGTAAGAGTGAGACCCTATCTCTATCAAAACTAGAAGAACTGAGGCAAGAGGATCACTTAAGCCAAAGATTTTGAGGTTGCTGTGAGCTATGATGATGCCATGGAACTCTGCCCGGGGTGACAAAGTGAGACTCTGTCTCAAAAATAAGTAAGTAAATAAATAACCTTTTATCTTTTAAACAACACTTTATAATATTCTAAAATTACAGATCTGTGTTCTATGAAACATCATTACCTAAGTGCAGATTGGCAGGTTTAAAATGATCGAAGTTAATAAAATTGAATGTTTCATTTACTTATTTGAACTTGAACAGGCTTTCTCCTCTTTATTAGTAAAGCAGGCAGACTTTATTGTCTTCACCCTCATATACCTTCCAAAGATGGACGTAAAATTTTTGGAACTTTCAGGGAATGTTCTGATGAAATAAAGAACTTCAATGAAATACAAAGAGAAATATATCTTTTCTTTTTGAAAGTGATATATAAGAAGGAAATCTGCATACACACATCCATTATTTTTGTATTTCTAGTAAGATTTAAGGAAAGTATTAAAGTGAGCTTCTGTACAGTATGTTTTCCCCTAAAGACAAGGAAAGTTAGACAGAGACACAAAGACCTGGAAGATGTATGTCATAACTACATTGACTACATTTCTCAAAGAAGGCAGAAACCATTTATGAACCAAAATGGTCTCTATATTTGTCCAAAGCAATGCTGCAACATTCATCACCTTTTATTATGACTAGTCATCTTTCAGTGTATTTGAACATTACCTCACCCATTTGCAATCCTTCTATCTCTGAGATGGATTACAACTGACATTTTCAGCAGTCACATCTTGCAAATGACTTCTTAGCCTGGAGAGCAATACCAGAATGACGTTCACTTTGCTGCCTGCCTAACTTCTCTCCCATCTAGGCATTGAAGCATTTACAAGAACACTTTTATTAAATTTGTTCCAACATGTGTTCAATTATATGAAATCTTCTTAAATGTTGCATAGATGTGAATTGGGAAAATGCTAAATTGCTTCTTTATTTGTTAACTGTATTCTCAGTAGTAGATGATGCTGTATTATATCATCAGATTCAAGCAATAAAGTAGGAAAAAATGTTCTTTTGGTTTGGTTATATTTATAGATTAAGTTTTCTATTCCAGATCTATCAGAAGCTATTAAAAAATTGAATGTAATGTGACAGTCCTGAGTGAACGGTCATACTTTATTTTCTGCTTGTTAATTATAGTTAAGAATATATGCTGTCTAATAAATGGCCAGATCTGGCTATATTTTTTAATGAGATACATTTTGCTTTTTTGTTGTTGTTGTTGTTGAGGCAGAGTCTCACTTTGTTGCCCTTGGTAGAGAGCTGTGGTGTCACAGCTCACAGCGACCTCCAACTCCTAGGCTTAAGTGATTCTCTTGCCTCAGCCTCCCGAGTAGCTGTGACGACAGACACCTGCCACAATGCCAGGCTAATTTTAGAGACTGGCTCTCACTTTTGTTCAAGCTGGTCTCAAAACCATGAGCTCAGGCAATCCACCTGCCTCGGCTTCCCAGAGTGCTAGGATTACAGGTGTGAGCCACCATGCCTGGCCTTACATGTCAACATTATTTCTTGTCACCCCAATGTCAGATATTTACTTACATAGTTTTTTCTTCTGAGGCTCTTACTCTTTAATCTATGAACTGAAGCTATGGCTACCTATTTGTGGATTCCCTTTAATTATGTGCAAATTTTATGTATGTATTTTTTCAGGAGGAGTATCAGATGAATGTATCAGATGTTTTAAAGGTCATTGATAATACCAGAAACAATTGCTCTTCTGAATATTTTGAGGTTGATAGTTAAATCTTATTCTGGAACTTTTTGTAAACTTGTTAAAGTCAGATATTATTTTATTCCATGTATTTAAAAACTCCTTATTTACAACCACATCTATTTATCTTTATTCTTTTTGCTTTTATAGTTATACTTCAGAGATATTGTGGGCTCAGTTTTAGACCACTACAGTAGAGTGATTTTGAAAGGGGTCATACAAATTTTTTGCTTTTCTAGTGCCTATAATGTTACATTTATATGTTACTTTAGTCCATTAAGTGTGACATAGCATTATATTTTTAAAAACTACATAATAAATAAATACTTCCTAAAAAAAGTGCCAACTCTCCTCTGAGCATTCAGTGAGTCATGGTTTGTTTTTTTTGTTTTTTGTTTTTTTTGCTAATGGAGGATCTTAGTTTGATATTGATAGATGTCAACTTATCAGGGTGATAGTTGCTAAAGATTGGGTTGGCTCTGAGCATTTCTTAGCATAAAATTACAATGAAGTTTACAACAGTAATTAGCTATTCTTTTTAACAAAAGATTTCTCTGTGGCATGCATTGCCATTTGATAACATTTTACCCAGAGTACAACTTTTTTCAAAACTAGAGTCATTCCTTTCAAATTCTGTCACTGCTTTATCAACTAAGTTTATAGAGTATTCTAAATACTTTGTCATTTCATCAGTGTTAACTCCATTTTTACCAGGAGTAGATTTTGTAATAAAAAACTACTTTCTTTGCTCATTTATTAGAAGATACTTCTCATTCATTCAAGTTATGTTCCAGAGAACTTAATCCTAACAAGAAGAAAAAAAAATGAATGGAAATAAACATGAGAAATGGGGGGAAATGGAGAAATCAAGGCATAAGCAGAAGGACCTATTTGAGATAATTAGAGAAATTGTAGAGGAATGATATTTTTATCTAATCTCTTGAAATGTTATCTTTTCTAGTTAATAGTTAACTTTCATTTCACCTTGATTACATTTTCTATTACTATTTCCTAAAAGAATTTTAATTTCAGATAAATATATTAGCTTCATACCCTCACAATGGATAATCTCAAATGAATTTATTATATAACCCATATTCAAATTTACTTTTATTTATAAAATATTATACTTTAGCCTTACTAGTTTAAAAGATATAATACAACATCAATGGGAAGAGATTTTATACATTCCACAAATATATTCACAATATTTTCCAAAGGTCATGTGCATAAATCATGCCCAATGTCAATCACTCATATCCCTAATGCATCAAACATTAAGCAACAATCCTGGTGCTATATGGAAGTTTGTTCTCTGTGGCTCCAATGTGAAAAATTTATGTTTTATTTCATTTTTTTCCTGAACTTTAAAATCATAAAAGAATACTTAATGAACTGGAGTAATATTGAAAAGTAAATAAATAATATTAAAGAATACACTGTCCTTCATAAAAAGAGGTGGATTTGGTTAGCTTGTATCCTGAAAATGTTATTTATTTTATAAATTCATGATAGACTAGTATTGGTCATACTTATTAGAAGAGAATAAGTATGATCTTCCCTCCTTTGGAATAGAATAAGTATGATCAATTCTATGTGAAAGGACAATAGACTTGGCCATATGGGTTAATGGAATGTGAAATGAGTGCCACCTCTGGGTACTCAAGCTTTAAGAGCTGATATATTTTTTCCTTTCAAATGTGCCACAGATTAAAGAATATGTGGATTAGAGCCATGACCAACTCTTAATGGACATGTAGCTTGATTGAATCTTTACTGTTTTAAGTGACTGAAATTTTCATATTATATTTATTGCAATACAACCTAAGCTACTGCGAATTATAGTCATATTTATTATTCTGTCCTTTGAACTTTTCCCTCATGGATCCAACATTCTCATGTCCTTCACTTAAAGAATTTATTACTAAATACTAACTCTGATATATGCCTAGTGTTAAATTCCATAACAAGAAGCTTCCACAGTTAATGCTGAAGGAACTGGGTTAATGGTGGTGGTGATCTAAGTCCTCATTGTAGAGTACAAATATGCACTGAGCTA
Source organism: Perodicticus potto (assembly GCA_963574655.1). NCBI lineage: Eukaryota > Metazoa > Chordata > Mammalia > Primates > Lorisidae > Perodicticus > Perodicticus potto. Next base: position 14,517 of record CAUYRH010109918.1, read on the forward strand.
TTTCCCTCCTGCAAATCATAACTGTTGGTCGTTAACTGGATGCTTTGGGTACCATGCACATTTTAAAAATGTTGATTCTTCCCAACCATGAACATGGCATGATTTTCCATTTGTCAACATCTTCTGCTATTTCTTTTTTCAGGGTTTCACAGTTTTCTTTATAGAAATCATTCACGTCCTTTGTTAGATATATTCCCAGGTATTTCATCTGCTTTGACACTACTATAAAAGGAATAGAATATTTCATTATATTCTTGGCTTGACTACTGTTGGTATATATAAAGGCTACTGATTTGTAGGTATTGATTTTGTGTCCTGAGACACTGCTATATCCTTGATCACTTCTAAGAGCTTTGTAGTCGAGTACCTGGGGTTCTCCAGGTATAAGATCAGGTCATCCACAAAGAGCTAGATTTTGACCTTCTCTGTCCCCATTTGAACACCCTTGATCTCTTTCTCTTGCCTGATTGTGATGGCTAGGACTCCTGGTACTACGTTGAATAGCAGTGGTGACAATGGATGTTCTTGTCTAGTTACAGATCTGAGCGAAAAATGCTTTCAGGTTTACTCCTTTCATATTGGCTATTGGTTTTCTGTAGATGGCTTCTGTCAGTTTAAGAACTGTCCCATCTGGCTTGACGCCTATGGCTCAACGGGCTAAGGCGCCAGCCACGTACACCTGAGCTCACGGGTTCAAATCCAGCCTGGGCCCGCCAAACAACAATGATGGCTGCAACCAAAATATAGCCAGGTGTTGTGATGGGCACCTGTGGTCCCAGCTGCTTGGGAGGTGGAGGCTGGAGACTCGCTTGAGCCCAGGAATTGGAGGTTGCTGTGAGCTGTGATGCCATGGCACTCCTCTATCGAGGGTGACAGCTTGAGTCTCTGTCTCAAAAAAAAAAAAAAGTCCCATCTAAGCCTGTTTTCTTAAGTGTTCTCCTCATGAAATGAGCCTGGATATTATCAGAAGTTTCTCTGTGTTAGTTGAGAGACTCAGATGATCTTTGTTTTAGATTTTATTGATGTGGTGTATTATATTTATAGATTTATGTATGTTGAACCAACCTTGTAAGCCAGGCATAAAATCAACTAGATCATGATGTAGATTTTTTTGATGTGTCATTGAATTCTGTTTGCTAGAATCTTATTAAATATTTTTGCATTGATATTAATAAATGATATTGCTCTGTAGTTTTCTTTGTTGAGTTCTTTTCTGGTTTGGGAATCAGGGTTATATGCACTTCATAGAGTGTGTTAGGGAGAATTCCTTCATTTGTTGTTTTGGAAAGGATTATGTAATTAATGTAAGTACTAGTTCCTCTTTGAAGGTATGGTATAATTCTGTCATAAAGCCATCTAGTCTCAGGCTTTTCTTCTTTGGGAGATTTTTTTTTTTTTATAGTTGATGCTGTTTCAGTGTTTGATACAGGTCTATTGAAAATTTCTAATTCTTTATGGTTGAGTTTAGGAAGGTGGGATGCTTCCAGATATTGGTCAGTTTCCTCCACATTTTCATATTTCTGAGAATAGAGTTTTTGTGGTAATCATTGAGAAATTTTTGTATCTCTATATTATCTATTGTTATTTCCCCCTTTATCATTTCTGATGATCACTAGAGATTTTACTTTTCTGTTTCTGGGTTAGTCTAGCCAAATCTGGAGGCATCACACTACCAGACTTCAGGTTATACTACAAATCTATAGTGATCAAAATAGTATGGTACTGGCACCAAAATGGAGATATAGATCTATGGAATAGAATAGAGAATTAGAGATGAACCCAGCAACATAACTCATTTGGTCTTTGATAAGCCTAACAAAAACATGCATTTGGGGAAAGAATCCCTAATTAACAAATTGTGCTGGAAGAACTAGTTAGAAGACTGTAAAGGCAGAAACTGGATCCACATCAGTCACTACTAACAAAAATTGATTCTCTCTGGATAAGACATTCAAATTTAAGAATGAAACTATAAAAATACTAGAAGAGAGTGCAGGGAATATGTTTGAAGATATTGGCCTGAGAAAATATTTTATGAGGAAGACCCTCCTGGCTATTGCAGCAACACCAAAAATAAATAACTGGGATTTGATCAAGCTAACAAGCTCCTACATAGCTAAGGGCACCACAACCAAAGCAAATAGACAGCCTTTGGAATGGGAAAAAAATTTGCATGTTATGATTCTGAAAAAGATCTGAAAACTAGAATCTACAAAGAACTCAAATTAATCAGTAAGAAAAGAGCAAACAACTCCATTTCTTTGTGGTAAAAAGATTTGAACAAAAAATTCTCTGAAGATGACAGATGAATGGCCAAAAAGCACATGAAAAAATGCTCATGGTCTTTAATCACCAGTGAAATACAAATCAAAACCACTTTGAGATATTAATTAACTCCAGAACAATTAGCCCACATCACAAAGTCCCCCAAACTGCAGACATTGGTGTGGATGTGGGAGAAGGGAACACTTCTACACTGCTTGTAGGACTGCAAACTAATATAATCTTTATGGAAAGAAGTATGAAGAGAAAGACAAAAATAATTTCCCCAGCAAAGCATTTGTACCAGAAAGTTTATTGCAGTCCAATTCATAATTGCCAAGTCATGAAAGCAACCCAAATGCCCATCAACCCATGAATGGATTAACAGCTGTGGTATAGGTGGACCGTGGAGTACTATTCAGCCATAAACAGATGGTGACTTTTTATCTTTTATGTTTACTTGGAAGGAGTTTGAGCACATTATTTTCATAAAGTATCTCAAAAATGGGAAAAAACTATTCAATGTACTCAATACTATTATTAAACCAATGTATAAATACTTATACACTCATTTGAATGACAAAAACAAATATAGTCTTGCAAGGGGAAGGAGTGAGGAGAGGGGAGGTGGAATGGGGAGGGAGATTAGTGGGAGGAGGGAGGAAATTTGGGGGGAATCTCACCTAACATGCACAATGCAAGGATTTATTTCAAAATACCTAAGAGTGAGTTGTAAATTACTTACCACAAAAAATAAGTAAGTGAAGTGACGGCCATATTAATCAATTTGATTTAAGCATTCCACATTTTATATCAAATCATCATGTTGTATCCCATAAATGTACAAAGTTATGATTTTAATTAAAAATTGATAAAAAAGAAAATAGAGTTTCCTAATTATCCTGAAATTTAATATTCCAAGTTGTCTCGAAAGTATATTGCAAGGAAAGGTACATATTTCTTTTTCTTTTTTTGTGTTTTATCCCTTCATCATGTCTAGTATTCAAGAAGAATATGACCTAAAGGACTGGATGATCAGTTATTCATATGAAACCTCTGATTTTCAAAGACTGTCATTAAGCCTTCTTTTTGTAATCATAATTTACAGTTTTTACATGAAAAAACAGCATTTATTTTGTCATTTGGACTTATAAATTCTGACCTAGAATAGTATTAATAGATGTTTTAATACTTATGGTTATACCCTTAGTAAAGGTTTTATGTGCAGTCTAATCTCATTCAACTTCATTACAAATTCCAATTACAACTATAATTAATACAGAGAAATAATAAACATCACTTATGCTACGTTAGAAAGTTACTGTTATATGTAGATTAATAAGGGATAAATCAAAGGCAATTAGACTCTAAACCCTTCTATGGAGTTTATTTTCACAAATCTAGCTAATAACATACATTTAACTTAGAGTATTGTATGTCTGATACACTGTTGGAATATAAAGTCCATTGGGTTGAAATTTGATTGACTTTCCTCTCTGCAGGATCCCACAAAAGAATGTATGCCATATAAATGTTCAATAAATAGTTATTGAAAGAATAAATAAAATGGTCTTTACTTTAAAAAAATTATTATTATTTGTGTCAAAAAAGCATCCCTGTACAAAGAAGGAATAACACATCTTTACAACACTTAGATAAATGAAAATTAAAAAATAAAGGTGAGGTTGGGCATGGTGTCTGTACCTGTAATCCTAGCACTCTGGGTGGCTGAATCAAGAGGATTACTTGAGGTCAGGAGTTCTGAGACCAGCCTGAGCAAGAGTGAGACCCCTCCTCTATTAAAAATAGAAAAAGGTAGCCAGCAGTTGTGGTGGCCACCTATGGAGGCTCAGGCGAGAGGATAGCTTGAGCCCAGAAGTTTGAGATTGCTGTGAGCTATCATGATGTCACTGCACTCTAGCCTATGCAAAGAGAAGATAATAAATAAATAAATATGAACAAAAGAATTTATTTCAAAAGTAGTTAAGGTACATGTGCAGTTGAGACTTGGTGCTAGTAGAACGATGAGGCTGAAAAGATAACCTCTAAATGCTCTTTATAAGTGAATGTCATGAGTAGGGTCTTATAGCAAGAACCAGGGTGGGGAGTTATACTGGGGTATTCAGCCCTGGAGAAACTCAGGGTGAAAAGTAAGCCAAAACAGAGGATATTGCAAAATGCTGGAGAGGACATTAAAAATTATAAAGATTGAAAGGCAGAATCAGAGTCAAGGTGGGAGTCAGGGCAAGACTTTAAGATTAAAACAAAGATAGTGCAGTGATAAGAGCAGTCCAGGAAGACCTGAGGAAAGTTTAGATCAAATGCTAAAAACAGCATGATAGATTTCATAATTTCCTCTTGGTGGCTGATAAATGGTCATTGATCCATGGCTAGATCATGAACTATTTTGTTGTCAGATTATGGAATTTGCATTTTACCTGAAGTACTATAGAAATTTTAGCTGGGGAGTGACATGATTATTTTTGTGTTTTATAAAGATCACTCTGACATCTGTGCAGAGCATATAATTACGAGTGATAATAAACTTGGAAAACAGAATTTAGGCTTTACTTGAATAATTAAATTAAACCTTTTAAATGATCAAAACACTATTAGCATCCGGATAAATATATAAAACTGAATCAATAAAAAGTATAAGAATCCCTACTATTGAAATCGAATCAACAGGCTTGTTAATGTAAGCAGTTTCATTATACATTTAAAATCAGTAATGCATACATACATTTATTCTATCTTTGTCTTACCCTAATTCCAACTCTGAATTACAAATGGCTTTCAAGTTGTATGCAAAATTAATACTATGAATGGTCTGCGAATTTATTCCAGAGATATTCAGGCCTTTATAATATACATATGTCTCCAATTTAGGCTTATATAATTGAAGCATCAAGGACTCCAAACCATCCATGGAGAGTCAGTCTCATTTCAAAAATTACTTAGTTTTCTCATATATTAACACAAGAATGGCATTCTTTTGCTTTTATCTACTGCTTCTCAGTTCTTGGGCTAGTTTTCAAAAAATGCTACTTTACAAATGAATCTGTTGCTGATTTCTTCAAAGAAGATAAAATACTTATTTTTATGTTTAAATAATGCCAATGTTTATAAGCCCCTAGGTGACCAGTATATTTAAATATGTCAGAAATAATTCTCAGTTACAAGTAACAGAGGGAATAAGACGATAGGTGACAAGAAGTGTTTATTTCTGATCTCTATGACTGGCAATCAGTACAATTTTCTTCAAGAGTTTTACGGTGGAGAAACAAGTTTTCATGCTGATCTCAACAAATCTTAACAAAAAGTCTATTACATTAACTTCTTCTTTAACTCTGTAAGGAACTGTGACATTATAACATGTCCCACGTAGACAATAAATTGGTATAAGCTAGTATCCCTTGGCTATGTTATGTAAAAAATAGAAATACAGCATCTGATTTCAACGGAAATATTTTATTCTGTGTTTTGGTTTCTCAATAAAACAATAAAAAAAAATTCAGTCCTATTCAAGACAATGACTCATGTTCTTTGTCTCAACTAATCTGAATACAAAATAAATCTATGAAAGCACTTTAAGTAAACTTGATATTATAAAGTAAATGAACTATTAATACATGTGCCATCATTTGATCTTTTATTTTTATCTTTAATTCCAACATCAAAACCTCCTTATATACTATAAAAATAAGAATGGACCTCATATTCAAAGCTAAAAATTAGAATTGATACCATACCTTTTCCATAAAATCCATATGGGCATTTGTTATGGGTGTTGTTAAAGTCATAGTAGTCCTTGTCTAAAAGCTGAGTTAAATAAGGCCAGAGCTTAGTAATTCTAATTGCATATGTCAGAAAAAGCAATTAAATGCCCACGTTGAGAAATTTCTTTTAAAGTTCACATTTACAAAACTTAATTCACTTTTCAATAGAGTTCTACAGTAAATTGAACCTATCTTATTTGAAAGTATAATTTGCACAGGTTTGCTTCATTTCTCCAAAAAGATCTTTCAATACATTATTCCATTCAGTAATAAAGGAGATAATAAGGTAATAAAACAATTGAAATTTAATGAAAACCTATGAGCAAGTTCTCTAATGCCACGGAATATTTTCTACTTCCAACAATGTAATCTATAGTGTTATAATCAGTGTTCTTATGATTTAATGATTAACATGAGCTAACAACAAATTTAATAAACACAAAATAAAGATGTACCATTTTAAACTTTCAATGGAATTGTATGGATTAATAATGAAGTGAAAAAAATATTCATTTTACTATTGGATATGAAATTATAAATGCACGTACATTATTTTAGGACACATTTTGAGCTGAATATTTAAAATTGTGAACCATGTGAAATGACTTGTATTGATCTAAGTAGAAATGAAATAATGATAGACTTAATACCAAATTTGAGGACCAAATTTGCATTTGTCTTTTTAGTATTGTCTTGTGTTATTTCAAGAGAAAAACTCTTCAAAGACTCATTCACTTTTCTTAGATCCCATAATTTGTGTGAATAAAAAAATTAAAACTTTATGTTATTAAAGAAAAAGACCATTTAGTTACATAAGAACGCATGATGCTGTAAATAATATACTATTTTTTTTTTAAATTATAGCTGTGTACATTAATGCAATCAAGGGGTACAATGTACTGGTTTCATATACAATCTGAAATGATTTCATCAAACTGTTTAACATACACTTCATGGCATTTTCTTAGTTATTCTATGAAGACATTTGTATTCTGCATTTAGTAAGTTTCACCTGTACCCTTCTAAGATGCACCATAGATGTGGCCCCACCAATTACCCTCCCTTCACCCCATCCTTCCCCCTCTCCTCCCTTCCCATATTCTTGTGCTATAGTTGGGTTATGGTCTTCATATGAAACCTTTAAATTAGCTTCATAGTAGGACTGAGTACATTGGATACTTTTTCTTCCATTCTTGAGATACTTTGCTAACAAGAATATGTTCCAGCTCCGTCCATGTAAACATGAAAGAGGTAAAGTCTCCATCTTACTTGAAGGCTGCATAGTATTCCACATTATACATGTATCACAATTTATTAATCCATTCATGGGTCAATGGGCACTTGGGCTTCTTCCATGACTTAGCAATTATGAATTGGGCTGCAATAAGCATTCCGGTACACATGTCTTTGTTATAATGTGAATTTTGGTCTTCTGGGTATATACCTAGTAAAGGAATTATAGGATTGAATGGCAGTTCTATTTTTAGATCTCTAAGTACTTTCCAAACATCCTTCCAAAAGGAATGTATTAGTGTGCATTCCCAACAGCAGTGTAGAAGTGTTCTCTTTTCTCCACATCCACGCCAACATCTCTGGTTTTGGGATTTTGTTATGTGGGCTAGTCTTACTGGAGTTAGGTGATATCTCAAAGTAGTTTTGATTTGCATTTCTCTGATGATTAAGGATGGTGAGCATTTTTTCATGTG
>CAUYRH010109919.1:0-18865 GCA_963574655.1 Perodicticus potto
TGGTCCCAGCTGCTTGGGAGGTAGAGGCAGGAGACTCGCTTGAGCCCAGGAATTGGAGGTTGCTGTGAGCTGTGATGCCACAGCACTCTATCCAGGGTGACAGCTTGAGGCTCTGTCTCAAAAAAAATAAATAAATAAAAATCAATAATTATTTTTGTGGTTTTAAATGAAACAACATTCAGGTCTCAACCAGAATCGAATATCTTGTTTAGACCACTTGTTTGTCAATTATAGAAATGCTGCCTGTTTTGCATCATAAAATGTTTTGTGGATCAAAGTTTGCTTCACTAATGAGAGGACAAACTTCTAGAGACCAGGTTGTAGCTTTTAATTCCTTTGAAGAGTAAGTGATTGATAGGTACCTAATAAGTTGAATTAAATCTTCAAGGAATAAAGTCCACCTCATATTAGAGGTTTACAGAAAGTAAACAATATTAGGATCTGTCCCAATACAAGCACAGTTTCCCTCTGGTTTCTGTCTTGAGCACCATACGTATTGTAGCAAATAATTGTTTGCCAAACATTGTAGGTGTTTGATAAATATTTGTTGAGTGAATGATTGACCTGTCATCTTTAATGCTTTTATCAATGACTTAGACAAACACACACAAACATAAGGCAGTTTTATTCAATTTGCAGATGACATAAACCTGGCAGGAAATGCTGCTGTGGCAGTTGATGCTGTCAATGTTCAAAAAGATTTTTGACAAGCAAACAGATTAGCAATTTATCTCTCTGGAGATGAAATCTAGCCATCAGCTTCCAAAATTCAGTTATAATTGTTTGAAATGTGGCCTGTTTTGATGGAATTCCGTGTGGGGTTATAGCTAATGAAGTTGAGAAGGGCCAAGAAGATGGATTCTGCATTAGTAGGACTGTAGAATCCCAAACCTTTAATTATAGTTCCTTTATTTACTTGTTTATTTATTTTGCATTAGTCAGAGCACATTTAGAATATCTGGGCTAATTTAAATGATGCATTTTAGGAGCTCATTGAGTACCTAAAAGACTTCTTTTCTTTCTTTCTTTTTTTTTTTTTTTGCAGTTTTTGGCTGGGGCTGGGTTTGATCCCACCACCTCCGGCATATGGGACTGGTGCCCTACCCCTTTGAGCCACAGGCGCCGCCCCTGAGTACCTAAGAGTCTTGAGAAGAGTGATTAGCTTGTTAATGATAAATAACTAAAAACTCAGTATATTTTGCTTTGTAAAAATAAGGCTAAGGAACATATGAGAGTCACACCCAAGGTTGAAGATCCACATACTGGGGAAGAAAGGACAGATTTTAGCTACATGCAGGGTAGAACTGTGTCCAACCAGGTGCAGACAGAACTCCTCTGTAGGAAATGAGTTTGCTCATCCCTTCACATTTTAATTACATTTGGAAGGAGACTGCACCAGTGACCTCTAGGGCTGCTTAAATCTAGGATTCTAGAATCTATGGTTTATGATGCTGACTAATCTGACTTAAACGAAGGCTCAGGACATGTTCATAGGTACATGGGACACCAAACTCAGGAGATCTTCAGCTGCTGGGTGTTCTTTTCTGATGTGGATCAACTTTTTTTATCCTGATCTCTGCTTTGCTAGTGGCCCTGAGTCACCTCCCAGGCAGATGAATGGAATTTGTAGCCAGAGTCAGGCAGTTTTTGGGGGGCTCACTGGGCAATCTGTATGCTTGGTGTCTCCAGAAGAGACCCCACATCACTAATTCCTGAACTCATCTCCTTCTCCAGAGTCACAGGCACTTGCAATTGATAGGCACTTTAAAGCTTGTGCAGTCCAGATTCACATGACATGCTCATTCAGCCTCTGCTTGAGTATCTTCAACCATGGGGAAGCTCAAGAGATAAAGGGGAAAATACCAAAGCGCTTTTTCTGTTTACTCCTTAGATGTGTATGGTTTTTCCCCCCACACTCCAAGCAGTTCTCCAGGGGGCACTGGCTGGGTACCCTCTAATTAAATTCAATTTTGACACTATCTGGAGATAATGTCAGATCCCACAGGTGAAGGACTCAGCCCTGCAAGACTGCCTTTGCCCCCACTTCAGATGTAAGTAGTTGTCACCTGTACTTCTGACCTACTGGCTGTAAGTCAAGGTTCCTAAAACAGCTTCCTTGGGTTCAATTAATTTTCTATAGCAGTCACAGAGCTCAGAGAAATACTTTACTGATGTTTACCCATTTATTCCAAAGGATATTTTATGGATAAAAATGCCATCCTGTAGGAGCCTCTGTGTGTTCAGCTGTCTGGAAACCCCCTGAACCCTGTCCTTCTGGGTTCTTATAGAGCAGTGGTTCTCAACCTTCCTAATGCCACAGCCCTTTAATACAGTTCCTATGGGTCATAACCCACAGGTTGAAAACTGCTGTAATAGAGGCTTCACTGTATAGGCATGATTGATGACATCTTTGGCCACTGATGATCAAATCAACCTCCAGCCCTTCCCTACTCCCTGGAGGTTTGAGGGGTGGGACTGAAAGTCCCAGACTTTTAATCATGCTTTGGTCTTTCTAGAGACATGTCCCCCAAAAGGGGTCCCAACTACCAATCAGCTCATTAGCATACAAAAGACATGGACCTTTTAAGGGTTTTAGGAGCTTTTTGCCAGGAAACCAAATGAAGACCACATACATATTTCACAGTATCACAGAAGCTCTTGACCTCAGTCCTGAGAGTAAATTGTCAGAATTGCTGTATTGAGCTCCAGTGTCTGTCTCTCTTTGTGACCTCAAACCTTGGTCTTAGCTCTACTTGTAGAATTCATACAAGAAGCCAGTCTCCCTTACATGTGACAGACATCAGGCTGAGGACAGAAATCCTCCCTGAGATCTAAGAGATACGCTAAATCTTCTTTATTCCTTTCTAGTTCTTCTTCATTCTTCCAACGAGCCTTCGTAGAAGACTTTTTCTTCTATCTGTGGAAGTACTGCAGTCTCTTTGAGAGGTACCACCAAGCAGTTTTCCATGGATGGTCTGAACCAGCACAGTGTTGCTATTACTACTTGTTGAGTATATCTTATTCTATTGAAGTAGCTCATGATTCCATTAGCATTTTAAAACTGAGGGTGGAGGCACCCATAGTTTCTGGCTGGTCCATGTTGCATTTCTTAATTATCTACCCCTCTTATCTTCACTTTTTTTTTTTTTGTAGAGGCAGAGTCTCACTTTATCGCCCTCAGTAGAGTGCCATGGCATCACACACCTCACAGCAATGTCCAACTCCTGGGCTTAGGCGATTCTCTTGCCTCGGCCTCCCAAGTAGCTGGGTCTACAGGCACCCACCACAATGCCCGGCTATTTTTCTGTTTTTGCAGTTCGGCTGAGGCCGGGTTTGAACCTGCACCTTCGGTATATGGGGCTGGCGCCCTACTCGATGAGCCACAGGCGCTGCCCCCACTTTTTTTTTTTCTTTTAAATCAGAGGTCATCTGAGAGTGTCTGGCATCAGTTTTAAAAAACTTTTTAAAATAAAACATTTTTTAAATTTTGAAATAAAATTTTAGATTTATAGAACAGTTGCAAAATAGTATACAAGCTCCCATATATCTTTCATCCAGCTACCCCTAGTGACAACATTTACATAACCACGATACATTTATTAAAATTAAGAATTTAACATTGGTATAGCACTATTGCTGTACTTTATTTGATTTCATGAAAACTCCCAATAATGTCTTTATCTGTTCCAGGATCTAATCTAGTACATCATTCTGCACTTAGATTTGTGTTATTTTTATGTTAAAAATTGCCTTCTGTGTAGAAGTGTTCCCTTCTCTTCACTTCCATGCCAGCATCTGCAGCTTTGGGACTTTGTGATGTGGGCTATTCTCACTGGGGTTAGGTGATATCTCAGGGTGGTTTTGATTTGCATTTCTCTGATGATTAGAGACTATGGGTATTTTTTCATGTGCTTGTTGCCCATTTGTCTGTCTTCTTCAGAGAAAGTTCTGTTCATGTCTCTTGCCCACTTATAAATGAGATCATTTGCTCTTTTCTTATAGATTAGTTTGAGTTATCTGTAGATTCTAGTTATAAGGACATTTGCACTACAATGTTCATAGCAGCTCAACTCACAATCACCAAGACGTGGAATCAACCCAAGTGACTATCAACACATGAGTGATTAATAAATTGTGGTATATGTATACCATGGAATACTATTCAGCCATAAAAAGATGGAGTCTTTATATCTTTTGTATCAACCTGGAGGGAACTGAAGAACATTCTTTTCAGTAAAGCATCGTCAGAATGGAAAAACAAGTATCCAATGTACTCAATACTAATATGAAATCAATAGGTAAACAACTATACAACCACAGGAGAGAAAAACACAATTAAATTCAACTGGAGGAGAGGGGAGAAAGGAAGAGAGGAGAGGAAATGGTAAGCTCTTGCCTCCTGGGCAGTAGTAGGGTATACAGCACTTGGGTGAAGGGCTCAACTATTACTTGAACATTACCTAACAACCGCAAGCAATGTAACCTAATCATTTGTACCTTCATATTAATCTGAAATATGTTTTTAAAAATTGCTTTCTTTTTTCCTCATTTTTGGGATCACTGAAGAATGTTGAGTCAGAATTTCATTTTTTGCTCCTCTCCCCAATATCTTTTGTGTTTTATTTCATTTTAACATCTCTCATCACGGGAACAAACTGTGTTTTCCCTTGTTCATTGGGGTTTTTTTTAATCATTTAAAATTTTTTCTTCCTGAAAACCAGTTTTCACTTTAGATTATGCCTAGGATTTATTCCTTGGCTAAGGCAGAGCTCTTTTAGGTGCAGAGTTGCTTTGTAGAGGGAGTTTCCCAGAGGAAGCCTGGGTTGTAAAGTCCCTGTCATGAGGTCCTCTTCTGCAAAGAATGTTTTATTATTTGGATTAAGGCAGCAATTCCATAGCCTCGGTTTATGGGGTGGTCTGAACCACACTGTGAGGCTCAGGCTGCTTCTATCCTTCTATCCTTGTGTTCTGCACTCATCTGGTCCTAGCACAGTGCTTGGCACGCAACAGGCACATGCACTTAATGTTTTCTTATTGTGTGAATAAAGTAACCTTGTCCTGTTCATATTATCCTCTGAGGTCTTCAGTGAAGAAATATGAATTTTTAGCATGACTTTTCTCTTCTCAGTAGAGCCAAAAAGAAGATTCTTCATACATACTGGAGTCTGTGAATCCTTCTTTCTTTGTCTTTTTAAGTTTCTTTTCTTTGTTCATTATTATTTTGTTTATTTCAGGTTAATGTGAGGTACAAACAACTGGGTTACAATGTTTACATTTGCTAGGTAGAGTCCCTCTTATAATTGTGTCCCACCTCCACAAGGTGTGCCATACACCCTAACATTGTGCCCATTAAGTGGAGCACACTCATCCCCCTCCCTTCTCCCCCCCTCCCCTGCTCCCTCTGCCCCCAACTTGAATTGAATTGAGTTTTTCTCTTATGTGGGCATGTATTAGATCATCTACTGGCTTCATATTTGTATTGAGTACATTGGATTCTTGCTTTTCCATTTTTGTGATACTTTACTATGAAGAATGTGTTTCAACTCCATCCAGGTTAATTAGTACAAAAGATGTAAAGTCTCCATCCTTTTTTAACGGCTGAATAGTATTCCCTGGTATACATATACCACAGTTTGTTAATCCGTTCCTGGTTTGATTAGCATTTAGGTTGTTTCCACATCTTGGCAATTGTAAATTGAGCTGTGACAAATAATCTAGTGTAAATGTCCTTATATAAAATGATTTTTTTCTTCTCAGTAGATGACCAGTAATGGGATTGTGGAATCAAATGGGAGAGTTGATTTGAGTTCTTTGAGGATTTTCCATACTTCCTTCCAAAGAGGAAAATTTTCAAGCCAAAAGAGAATGGTCATCTACCATCTTTTTAATTTTCTTTAGGACATGGGCTGTTGGTGCTTCTGAAGATCCAGATGCCTTTCTTGCTGCTGCCCTTGTTTAATATGGCTCTTTCTCCTCCTCTGAGTTAGCTCATCGTCACTGGCATTAAACACTAGAATTAGTTTCCTTCTACATCTTGGAACTGATTTTTTTTATTCATGTATAAGTATTACTTTCAACCTATCTTGGGTCTCTTCTTGTTCTTCAATAAATTAGACTAGAGAGGCAGTAGTTACCTCATGAATTCTGGAAAATGCCGACTGTTCCATGGCATTATTGTTGTCCATTCATAGTCCTGAATATTATTATAGCACAAGATACAAAAAAAGTCAGCAGAAGTTATGAGGATGTCTAATTCTCCATATTGTGAATCTTGGGATCAAAAGTTAGACAAGTTTGAGTTTGACTTTTACCCTACACTCCCAAGCAGTGTGACCTTGGGAAAACACTTCTCTCCCAGATTCTATTTCCTGATCAGCAAAAAGGTGTTATAATACCTTTGTAGGTTGCTGTAAGAATGAAAAGAGGTAAGGCAAATTGAGGATTTGAAACTTGGCTGCTTCCCAGTAAATGACACGTACCATTATCATCTCGTCATATGGGGGCTAGTGTACCTCTGCGTATCTCATGGCTCACAAACTTATTTCACCAAAGAGCAATCATTTCATAAATATCTCCTCCTCTGTCGTTGCTTTTATGAGGTCTTTGCTATCATGAACAATTAAGTTCATGAACTCCTTCTGGAAAAAGTCTACATACCTCATTACTGAATATCCCTATGGTGTCCAGATGTCCAACAAGAGTACTTTGAAGGTGACTGAAGGATGAATTCATGAACTTAATTGTCAGGTCTATATGACAACACCTCTAATGGTCATTTCAGAAAACAATTTCCAAGTTGCTCCAAGGGGAGTACGTTGAAGGTGGCCATAGTAATATTCAGCAATGAAGTATGTAGCACTTTTTTTCTAAGATGAGTTTGCCAACTTAATTGTCCGACCATGTATCCAGTACTCTGGATAGCTAACCAGCAACATCTCACAGGGTACAGACAGTCTGTCATTTTGGGTGGCTAGGGTGTATGAACTGGAGACGAGCGGATTAATACTAAGGGCCGACATGCCCCCGATGTGCTTTCCAGTTTCTGAATATTCTAGCCAGCACTGCATCCTGCACAGTCAATGAAGAAGACTAGGAGGAAATACTCCTGTGATTGTTTCTGGGACTTAATAGGAATTTTAAGCAAGAATCGGAAGGGTTTACTATTCTTTTATAGACCAGGAAACTCATTCCTATAGTGGTCATGATTTGGTTTTGAATATCTAAGTAATTTCTTCCTGAACATAACATTTCCTGGCATATAGTTATCCTGTGCCTCTCGGTAGGATGTCTCCCATCTTTGAGTGAGTTGCTCTTAGAGTGGATGTAAGCAGTGAGTCAGTCTGGGTGTTGAGATTAATTTCATACACAGACATAGAAATGTGTATCCAGATCATGATAAAAAATGTCATTTTTTACTGAGATGCAGTTAAACTTTTCTGAAAAGTGCTGCCATAGAGCAGAGTCTTTTGAAAACACTGCGTTTGGGGGAAATATAAAATATGATTTAAAGACACTAGTCTTTAAGTCCAGAAAGGACACTGAATCTGACAGTTATTCGTTAATGAATGCACTTTACCGCTAAGGCCAAAGTCACTCTTTCTATTTCCAAATAGGCCTGTTAGCATTGTTCTGTTGTATGCCTTAATCTATCTGTCCTTCCCAGCAGCCACCTTACCAATCTTTAATTCAACAAATATTTCTTACAGTGTCAGGCTCTGTGGTGAATGCTGTGTTTTAGTTACAGAGAAAGAAAAGCAGAGGAGTTAGTGAATACTCAGCAGCACATTTGAGAAAATCATCTCCAAGCTAACATCCTAATGTAACAGCAGGCCAACTACTGCAACATAAAGGGGAAAAGGACATTGCTTGGAGATCAGTCTTGCCATTTTTCCTTTTAAGAAGAAAAAAAAAAACCCCAAACATTGAGTAGGTATTAAAAGTACTCTGATGAACATTATATTTGTATTTAAATACAGTTATAAAGGTATTTAAATATCGTTATAAAGGTATTTAAATCATATTTTATATTTCCCCCTAACACAGTGTTTTCAAAAGACTCTCCTCTAAGGGCAGCACTTTTCAGAAAAGTTTAACTGCATCTCAGTAACAACTAACATTTTTTAATCATGACCTGAACACACATTTCTATGTCTGTGTGTGAAATTAATCTCAACACCCAGGCTGACTCACTGCTTTCCAGATGTGATATTTTCTATTCTATTTATTTTTAAATTCTAGTCTTAGCAGTGCATTAATTTCATAAGCTACTGAGGGATCATGGCCCAAATTTTGAAAATACAGCTTCAAAGCACATTTACCTACACACCTATCCCCAGCTTTTGGAATGGGCATAAAGTAGTTAAATTTCAAGTCAATAAACGTCTTAATCACACATAGTGAGAATAAGAAAAAACAAACAAACAAAACACTAAGATACCACATCTGGGCCCAGTGTTGGTGTAGTACCCTGTGCACAGTAAACACATAGTCAGCTGCCACCTCTTCGTGTTGCTGTTATTCTTAAGGAGACACAAAGAGCACATGGATTTGCATCATGACTAGCACAAAGGTCTTCGTGGATATTTTCTGATTTATTACTCTGGCATGCCTGGATGGTAGGCAAGAAGTGGTTATAATTGCTCAAGCCTTTCAGGTTGTTTTCAAAGTCAATAGTTTTGTCTCTTTCTTAGTATCATAGCCAGAAAACTGACTGCCAGAGTTATTTTTTGCCCTCACTCTGAGGCCCAGCACTTCTTTTCTGCACTAAACCTTTGCCTTCTAGTGTATTTGTTTTGTCTTCATAATGTGGATGGAGAAATAAAGACACAGGATACTTGAGTCAGGGATAAGCCAGAATAAGAACTTAATTCTACCAATTACCAAGACAGGACACTTGATACTGAAACAGGGGGGCTCAGCCCTTGCTATAATTGTGAGTTGGGTGAAGTTTATTTTGGGTGCTTAAACAGTTACAGGCAATATACAGATCAGACAACACATTATCCCTTTTCCATTGATGTAGTTTGATTTTGGAAATTTGTTCACACAAAAATTTGGATTAAAATGAATGATAAAAACCACATTTAAAAGTACAGTTGCTTGCTAGCATGTTTGATCTGTAATAGTAGGCTGCTGTATGCATTCATTTCTCCTGCACAGCCTTTGTAAAAACTAAAATTGGCTGAATGGACGCTTGAGCATTATGATTTTTTGCATGCTGCTGCTGGTGATAATGATGTTAACAATTACTGAGCTGCAAGACAACATTATGATTATTCCCATTCTACAGATGAGGAAGAAGAACATTGAAGAATCGGTAATTGGCTTAACATCCTACAACTAGTAATTGAAAAAGTCCAAGTTCAAACCCTGCCTAGCTCTCGAACATGTATCATTTAAACGTTATGCTATATTGCCTAGTTGTTAAAATGCACATGGGTATGAAAATGGACACTGTGTTTCGTCCTCATATTTCATTGAGCTCTTCCCAGGGCTACAGAATACATTTTGGTGCTCAGTAGGACTCACTACCTGGGAGACACCAACTCAAGAACCATTTCATATATAGTTAAAGCAATGAAAACAAAGCAATTTGAACTGATTGTACACTCCCTTTCAAAATCAGTCACAAATCCAACTTGTGTTCTCATTTCCATTTCCTCCTTAAACTTTAATCACTGTCACTATACTTCTTTTGGGTACCTCTTGTAAGTCAGCAGGAGGCTTTGAAGGATCTAAAGACAACGTGGAATGGGACCAAGGAAGTACTGGGAAAGGACACAAAGGTAGTAGTATTATTGTTTTACTGGTTTGTTTTGTTTTAACCATTACTCAACTAACTTTTGGTTCTTCTGCTCCTGTGACTTATTTCATGGTAACAGGAAAAATCAGTTGACCTTTTTGTCCAGATGAGAGGTATCAACTGTGCAAACCACAACTTTCATTAGTTAAATGAATAAAAGTATGACAATGGAAAACGTGGGTACGTATCAAAAAACATTTCCCAGCAGTCCTCTTCTACAAGCTGACCTGTAATGTCCTATCATGTCATCATCCCACTCTTAGGAGAGAGAGACTCAGGTTTATTTTTCAAGTGGTGTGAAAATGTGCCTCTCTCCATCTACCTTTCCACTGGGTCTTTTTGGGGGCTTTGTGGTGTGACTGGTGAATTTTAGGAGAGCAGTCTCTGGACATGCAGAGCCAGCTCATGACTTCAGTCTTTCATTATTTTCATTATTTCATGACCAGAGACTCACCGTCTTACTATTGTTTAATATGAGGCGGGGAGGAAGTTTCAGAAAGATACTGGTTTTCTTGCACTGACATTCCAGCTGAGCCCACCAAGTTTTAGATTTCCATCCCAGAGGATGGATCTGAAGATGCTTTAGACAGTTCACTGAACAAGCAGAAGGATCGTCTCAAATATTTCCCTGTTCCTCATTTTCTGTGACCAAGTAAAAACCTCATAGTCCAGTTTATGAAAGGTTGGTGGCAAACTAGGTTATGGCTTCCTCTGGTACATTACTATTTGGTGCTGTGACAGTATATGGATGTGAAAACTGGGTCATTTAAGAACCATTCAGATTCTTAGTGGTTTAAATCCAGTGTTGCATGTTGCATGCTGGGAACCAGAGGCATTCTGTGTTTTTTTTGTTTGTTGTTTTGTTTTTTTTTTGTGATTCTGATCAGGGATTGAGTATTGTGTGTGCATTTGTGTGTGTGTTGGGGGTGGGGGGAGGATGTGCTAGGTGGGATTAGTGGTTCCAGGCAGTGTTCAGGATAAAGCATCCAAGTCTTTCTTCTTAGGAATTGGTAGGTGGGAAAGTAGTAATTGAACCAACTCAGCATCTGTGCCATCCATAGGAATTTCCTGAGCATTTGCATCTGGTGGGGATGGGCTGGGGTGTGGAACACACAGAAGTATATGAGGTTTGACTAGTGAGCAAATTATGTTTGAGCACAAACTATATAACAGGCCACTTGTAGATGCTGCTGGGGTGACAGCTCTTCTTTCACAAAGTAGAGGAGACAGTCAATAACCAAATAAACAAGATTATATGCTCAAGGGAGAGTTACCCTTTAAAGTAGTCAACAAGTCACCTATCGGACATATTCTAATTACATATTTGAAAAAATACTTTGGACTCCTTTGGAATGGGCCTTGAGGATTTAATCGGTCTAGGGCAAAGCTTGGGATTTGGGATTCTGAGAAAGTTGCTTAGATGGTTAACATGCACCCCAGGTTGAGAACCATTGCCCCAGAAGGTGAAGCTCAGAGGGATGGAGTTGGGACATGTCAATCGGCTGTTCGTTCAGTTGCAGAACTTTGGTGCTGATCTGTGGAATTCTGGAGCTAAAACAGAAGGCAGCATTTTCCTTAGAAGGAGCGGATGTATACTAGTGTTGTGGAATGTAGCAAACAAAAACCCACGGGGTGCGGATAAATTTGAATTTCAGATAAACAATGAATAGTAATTTTTGCGTGGATGCCCCAGTAATATAAAAATTGTTTACCGGAAATTCACCTTTAACTCGGTAATTGGCCGGGGTGGGGGTGGGAGAACCGTCCAGGTGGCCATTGGTGCCGGAAGCCTGCAAGCATATATGGCTAGATGTCTGATTGATTGATTGATAGGGGGAAAATGTAATTCCGTCCCAAGACACTCGTGTTAGAATTTCCCTCATGTGCGGGCTTGGCCTCAACCCAGCACTCTGAGGCTTCCCTCTCCCGGGCCTTAGGGGAAGGGCTGCGGGAGGGAACCTCCCGTTACCTTGGCAACACCCTCCTGCCGTCTGCTCACAACAGTTTGAATTACACCCCTGCCAGGCAGTCACCAGTTGGGTTTTTCCCTTTCCAGCCCTCTTCTCCCTCTCCGCGCTCAAGCCGGAGGCAGCGTCCGTGCCAGGTGCCCTGGAAGCTCCGGGACGAGACGCGCGGCCGGGCGCGGAGAGCGGGCCCCGCACGCAGCCTGGGCGCCGCGTCCCCCCGCGCGCATTCGGGCCGCTCTTCAAAGGCCTCTTAAAAATGCAGGAGGCCGGCCGCAGAGACACACACGGACGGCAGTTTTATGAGAAAATGCAGATAAAGAGCCCGGCGGTAGGGCCATATGTTCCCCATAATCTCCAAAGCCGTCACTTCAATTAGAGCCTCCCCTGAGTTCTAATGCCCGATCCTGAGTAAACAAGCCGCCCTGAAAGAAGAACTCGGTTTCCAATTAAAAGTGTACTAACATTTCTTCTTCCCTTAATTCCCGCCGAGCAAAGCCCCGCGCGGGCGGAGGCGCGGCCGGGTCGCGGCGAGGTCGTCGCCGGTCCGCGCCGCCCCGCGCCACCGCGCGTTCCCAGGTGACGTCAGGCGGGCCCGGGATTAGGGCCCACCCCGCGCTCCCGCGCCGCGCCGCAGAGTTAATTAAAAGTGAGGCCACGGTAAATCCGCCGGCTCTGCGCTGGCGGAGCCGCGCCCGCGGGAGGGGCCTTCCCGAGCAGGTGCTGGGGATTTGCGCGCGCGCAAAAGCAGGGCGCGTCGATGTTTTGGAGCCCGAGATCGCCTTCACCCTGGCACATGAACTTGAAGGGACCGACGCACAGACTCATGTGGCGCCCAGACTGTGCCCTCCTTTTGGCTCCCAGAGCCGGAGCTGAGTTCTGGTTGGGTTTTGGTTCCCCCTGCCACAGATAGCATTTACTGTAGAGTCTCCCCACGCTGCTCGCTCGCTCTCCTTGGTGCCCCGACCTTGAGAATTCTAAGGGCATAAATAAATGGGGGCCAGATGTGAGGTTATTTAAATATCAGGAAGGCAACTTAACACCTCCTGGCATTCGTTAGGAGCTTTTTAGAGTGCTGAAGAGTGCTGACTCTGAATGTCGCAGGCCCTTCGACCTCTGCATTATGGCATTCTAAAAACGTGGTTTCTATGGCTGTTTTCTGTTCAGCAGAACTGGTTGAAAGTTGCCTGGTTTCAGATGGGAGCGTGATTGTTAGATTAACTTTCTGGCCTACTCTCTATGCCATGAAAGAATCAAAGAATTGAAGCCATTATCTGAAAAATTCCAGAAACATCAATAAGCAGAAAATCCTCCGCTAGATCATTCAAATGCAAATGCTTTTCCTTCTTTCATGAATTATCTACCCAAGTAATTACTTTAGTTTTTAGTTTGGCCTTGGCGGTGAAGACCTCAGAGAATTAGTCTCACTAAGTCCAGGACTGTTTATTCCTTACTCTCTGATTGATGTTAACTAAATTAAATTGAGGCCAGTTCTGCAAACATTGTAAAGGCCTATCTGTATCTGTCAGACACTGGGTTAGATATTGGTGATTACAAGGGAAAGGGAAACCACCTCTGTGTTTCAGGCACTGGGGTTCCTCAGTGGGTGAAACTCCTATAACAAAATAATTACAATAAAATATAATATAATATCCATGAATGTTACAGTAGAGATACGAAGTGCCATGGCATCATAATGGGAGCTATAATTTCCCTCCGGGTGTATATATGTGGATGAGGGGAGACGACCCCATGCTATTTGGAGAATGCTTATCCACGAATGGATGTGACATTGTAGCTAGCACTTGACAGTGGGTAATTTGTAGGTGATGAAAGGCAGATGAGGATGTTGTTAGAAAGATGGGATAGCCCAGCCTGTGCTGAGTTGCAGGGTGGGATTATATCCAGGCATGGGCGAAGGGGGAATTGCAGTGACCACAATCCTCTGGGGCTCTGAGATCCTGGTGTTAGGGAGCAGTAAGATTAATGCCAAAATGTAAAGGCCTTTGTATGTCTTATTTGAATATATTCTGATGGTTGTGGGAAGTCTGATCAGAAAGTTGAAAATGGGCTTGTAGTGTTACTCAATCTGTTTTTTCCAAAAGTGAAGCAGGGAGATGGATGGAAGATGGGTAACTGCAGGCTGGGAATGTCATTCCAAGGGGGAGGTGAAGGTCTGAACCTTCCTAAGCTAGAGGTTTCACAGAATGGATTCATTCCTCCCCTTCCTTCAGTGCTTAGTGAATCCCTACTATGTGCCAGGCATCATTCTAAGTGCCAGGGATACAGCAGTGAACAAAACAGGCCAAGCACCTGCTGTCGGGAGACTTGAATTCTAGACTTTAAAGCAAATGAAATATAGGAAGAGATATTGATATTGAGGATGACCTTGAGGTTTCTAAATTGTATGAAGAGTGATGTCACAGAAGAGATAGAAAGTTCAGAAAAGAGAGAAGGATCTAGATCAGTGGTTCTCAACCTTCCTAATGCCGTGATCCTTTAATACAGTTCCTCATGTTGTGTTGACCCCCAACCATAAAATTATTTTCGTTGCTACTTCATAACTGTAATTTTGCTGCTGTTATGAATCATAATGTAAATATCTGATATGCAGGATGTATTTTCACTGTTACAAACTCCCCCCAAAGGTGGGTCTCAACCTTGACCCACAGGTTGAGAATCGCTGATCTAGGTAATGAATTCGGGTGGGGCATGCTGAGTTTGAAGGTTTGGGGGCACCATGTGGATGTGGATGTCTGGTGGGCAATTGAACACAAGGAATTGGGGTTCAGGAGAGAGGTTCAGATGTGGATTTTGGAATCACAGAAAAGCTGAAGGTTTTAAAAACTCAGTTGTTTCTTACCAGTGTCTCCACTGATGTAATTTTCTGAGTCTGCATGACTGTGGGAAAACAAAGAGGCGAACTTGTGAGGCTGGTATTATACAATACAGAGAAGGTGTTTGTCATGGTGTCTGCACGAAGTAAGTGCTCAGTGAAGAGAATTCATTACTGTACATAAGCATGGGGGATTTCTGCTGGTTCTTTTGACATCCTATTCATACGCTGGCAAAGGAGACTGAGGAGATCCAAGAAGTGGTGATACTCCGAGGACGTGGTCCTGACTCACCAAAGTGCCCTTTTCATATGGTTGGGAGGCTGCATATTAGGCTGCTTGACAGTGACACAAGGAGCCACAGCTGGCATTAGCTAATCTAACAGCTGGGGTGTGACCAGAGGGAATTTTGGTTCTTGAAGGAGGGACAAAGGACACCAGACACAATCTCTGCAAAGTGGAATGTGCCAAGGAGAATGCGACATTAGTTCTAGCACTTTCCCCCAAGAACTGCTTTGCATTGTGTGTATGAGGCAGTCAGTGTAGTTTGAGTTGTGTTTAGTTTCTTCTTAAACAACAGCTTATGACTTAGAAAGCTCTTCGTCTTTTCTAAAAGCAGACCAAACAATGGAAAAAGAAAAGTACAGAAGAGGTTCACTCTCCCCAACTCTTTCCCTTTCTTAGCACCTCCTAGCTCTCCAGGTTATTGTGAACTTACGTACTCCATATTACATGGGAGGCAGATGCATGGAGACCTAGTTTTCCCTTCAAGAGGCTGATAGAACCATGCGCTGGCATTTCTAATGCTTTTCCAAAGTCTGAGAAAAGGAATGTAATATGCCCCTCTGTCTTCGATGACCTCTGAACCCAGACACAGTAATTCACAATGGGGGAGGGGTTCAGGACCAGGCTGCAGGTGTTCCCCAAAGTGGCATGCTACCCTGGGCTTCAACGTGCTCATCGGAGGCCCTTTGCTGCTTCAGCACGGGAGGTGGATCCCTGGCCCTCCCACTCAAGGGACAGGGAGGCTGGTTTCACAAAGCCGGCCTCTCATCCCCTAGTTCATTGTCTTTGACTTTGGATGTACCCAAGGAACATGGTGCATTCTTGGGGGAGAATGGACAGAGGTTTTTCCTTCCTCTTGTTTGAGAGAACCCCCTTGAGCGTGTTCTGTCTGATGCATGTGACATGCCAGTTTCAGTCACTGTGGTGCCTCAGTGATTTGGATAGTCTGTGTAGGCAAATTTCCAGTAATAGCAGATTTATAATCATTAAGATTCCAGGAAGCTGGGAGAAAGTTGTCTCAGAGCTTCTCAAGGGATAGAACTCTCAAATTAAAAGGTTTTCAGTTTTTTCAGAACAAGGAAAAAAGCCTGTTAATTCAGTTTAAGCGGGAGAAAAAAGGTTTATTCAAATATAACAATAGCTGTGATTTTACACCAAATGCAAGTTTGTGGGAATCCAATTACCAGCTAATTAGAGCTCTCCATAAAGCAGAATAACTCCTCTTACAGTTGTCCCTGAGTACACTCGGGGATTGGTTCCAAAATCCAGGCATGCTCAAATACAGCCATCCTGGGAAGCCCACCTATTAGAAAAGTCTGCCCTCTCTGCATTTTGCATCCTGTGACTACTGGATTTCCCATCTGTATCTGGTTGAAAAAATCCCCACGTAAGTGGACCAGGGAAGTTCAAATCCATGTTGTTCATGGGCCAACTGTATAAAGAAGGAATTAATCAGAAAATAAGCTGTTGTCACATATTTCTTCCAAACACCAACCCTGAGGAAGTGTCTTCCAGAGCTGGTTATCTCTCAGCCTAATCTCCTATACTTTCTACATGTGCAGTTGAATAAAGCAATTGTTTATGCTTGAGACCGAGCCTCTCAGAACTGGTCAAAAGGTTAGGAACCATCACACACAGAAAAGGACTAGTTATGTCTACAAGCTCTATTAGAGAGCCAGGAAGATGGAATAATTTACTTTAGGAAACTTTTTAATGAATGTTAAGAGTGTTGGTGCTCAGCTCTTTGGATTGAAGTCATGGGGGTGATGAGACTAGCCTGTTCCAGGGCCAGTGGGCAGGAGTTTACCATAATGCTCGTCAGGAGCCTGGGTCTGAACTGCCCAGGACTTTCTCCTTCTGCCACCCGTGACAGACACCTGGCCTGGGGCAAGAGCACTGGAACTGAGCCGGGAGACTTGGGGCCTAGATTTGGAGCTACTGAGCAGGGCTGTGGCCTCGGATCAGCTCCTTTACCCATCTGGGCCTCACTCTCCTCCTCTAGGAAATGTGAGTGCAGTCATTTGTCTGTGTTCTCCAAGTTTCTTTATTCTCTCAGATGTCGTGTCATTTCCCCAGAATGTTCCACGGAGGGGCAGCTATGAGTCTACATTCGTGATTCGTAAGTCCCATGGCAGGGCAGTGGGAATCTGTTGGTCCCACTTATCTCAGACCATAGAGAAAGTTATTACCTTATATGTGGGGCTGGTGCTGCCATCAGGAAAAAGGAAACTTAAGAAGTTCATAGAATGTTAAGATTAAGTGTGGGGGCAGGCGGGTTCCTTAGGTGTTGCCTAAGTGATAGCATAAGCTTAGAGATTTCTGTTCACCATCATAAGCACATTCTCAGAAGTTTCCTGTTTTAGTATGCTCCAGCTGCCATAACAAAACTAAGTGGCACATGAACAACAGACATTTATTTCTCAGAGTTCTAGTGGCTGGAAGTTCGAGGTCAGGGTACCAGAGTGCTGGGTTCAGGTGAGGGCTGCTTTCTGGGCTGCAGCCTGCTGACTTCTCTTGTGGAGGAAAGAGAGTAAGAGAGTTCTCTGGGGTCCCTTTCAATGGGTACTAATTCCATTCATGAGACCTTCTCCTTTTTGATCTAATGGCCCCCACCCCAAGGCCTTACCTATTAAGACCAACTCACTGGAGCTTAGGATTTCAACATATGAATCTGAGGGTGGGGGGATACAAACATTTAGTCCATAATAGTGTCAATCAACATTCTTCAGTATGAGATGATTGGTTTTTTTGGTGGGATAATTTGCTATTTTACATTTATGGCCTTACCTATTAAGACCAACTCACTGTAGCTTAGGATTTCAACATATGAATCTGAGGGTGGGGGGATACAAACATTTAGTCCATAATGGTGTCAATCAACGTTCTTCAGTATGAGACAATTGGCTTTTTTGGTGGGATAATTTGCTATTTTACATTTATGGCCCAATCTATTAACAACCAGAAAAAGAGCCTTTTGCAAATTCCACTGGGAGGCAGAACATTCTCAATTGAGATCCAATGTTAATTCAGTAAAACCCTGAGACAACGGCTATGTTAATACTTTCTCCTTTCATTTATAAACACAGACAGCCATGTTGAAAGGAAGGTAAGGCATCGTCTGTCACACCTACCTCATTTCCTTGTTGAGGACACTGAGGTTAAATGCCTCGTCCAAGGCTACATTGCAATTAGTGTTAGTATCAGGCTTTCTCCCACACATTGTAGGACTCTAGTCACCTCCTTTGGTGTCATAAAACATGACCAAGGAGATATTTGGTAACATGTGAGGGAGGCGTAACTAATAATGGAACCGTGGAGGCCACCTATACCTCCTATTAACTGGTGCCCTCCCCAAGGTCCTGAGCCTTGGGATTTTCTAGAATGAGCGGCTCCTTAAACCAGCTACATAGTTTAAGAGGACTTGGGTGTCTAAAACAGTGCTGATGCTGTATTTCAAATTCTTTCACACTTTTTTGGATTATGTTTTAATATATCTAAAACTGGGATCTGACTCTGACTCACAGTTAATATGATGAGAAAACATTGTATCATAGTTTAATTGGTTGCATTTTTTCTTTCTTGGTAGTCCATAAAATAATGACTTTTTTTACAATTAAAGGTAGCTTATATTTGATGAAATCTGATAGATCATATACAGAGCAGGTTGCAGAATTCATTCCAATTTGAACTATTCCTAAAGGTGATATACATGTGGTAGAATCCGTTTTTTTAATTCTATGTCACAGCAGTACAGATCCTGGAGATAAATTGAAGAGAGGCTCCATCAGCAAAATGATAAGCTTTGTATTTTCCTTCTCTGATCTCTGGAATAGGTTTGCTTTCTTTTTTTTTTTTTTATTGAATCATATCTGTGTACAATAATTCAGTCATGGGGTACAGTGTACGGGCTTCAGATACAATCAGAGATATTTTCATCAACCTGATTGCGATAACATTCAAGAGACTTTCTCATTACTTTG
>CAUYRH010109920.1:0-19978 GCA_963574655.1 Perodicticus potto
AAGTGTAGGTGGTCTGTGGTTGGCTGTCTTCATTGCCTGCCTCCGTAGAAGATGGAGGGTTCCAGGACTTTACTCGTGAATGATGTATGCAGGAATCGACTCCTATAACTTTAACAGTAGAAGAAGACAAGATAACAGGAAAAGGGACTTCCCAAGTTGGGGTCAGGGAGGGTGAATTAGAGGGAAGAGTTTTGATCATGACTAGATCTCCAGGAGGGAAAAGTCCCTGTTCTAGTTAGTATGTCCCTCCCCACAAAGAGCTCTTGAGGTGAACAAATATGCTCACTTAAATTAAGAGTTCAATAAACAAATTGGAAAAGAAACCATCTCAAAATGCAGAAGTACAGGAAAGAGATGGGCAATGTAGGAGAAAGAGAAGCCAGCTCTGTACAGGAAGGAGAGCAGGATGGGCCCACACGGCCAGGCAGCTCAGCTGGAGCAGGAGAGAAGTGGAACACGCCCTCATATTACTAGGGGACAGTACCTTTTTTTTTTTTTTTTGAGACAGAGTCCTGGGTAGAGTGCTGTGGTGTCACAGCTCATAGCAACCTCAAACTCTTGGGCTTAAGTGATTCTTTTGCCCCAGCCTCCCTCCCAAGTAGCTGGGACTACAGGCGCCTGCCACAACGCCTGGCTATTTTTTGGGTTGTAGTTGTCCTTGTGTGGCAGGCCCAGGCTGGATTCAAACCCGCCAGCTCCGGTATATGTGGCTGGTGCCCTAGTCGCTGAGCTACAGATGCTGAGCCAGGGGGACAGTATTTTCGATCTGGAACTCCGTAGCTACACTATCTGAGAAAGGATACCCGGGAAGGGTGAGGTCTAGGAGAACAGAGGTCTTCTCAAGGAGACCCCAAGGATACACCTGCAGGGTCCTCTCCATGGTGACTCAGCTCTTAGGAGTTTGTAGACTTAACTTCCTGGGACCTGGAAATTTCCACTTCTGTGAAATCCTGTAGTTCTGTGGGGGCCGGAACAGCATCTCCCACTTGATTCAAACTGACCAATGAGAAAGGTGCCTGTGGGTTGGAACTTTTTGACTGGAGATAAAAAGAGACAGACCACGCCAGTTGGGGAGCACGGACATTTTGAATTCTTCTATGCTGTTTGCTCCTCCGGCTGAAATAAAGCCCGTCCTCTTACAAACACGGTGTTTGGGTGCTCTTTCTCCCCATCGCGTCTCGTCTTCCTGCAACATATCAACAAACATTAGAGGAGAATAAAGGCATTTCAAACACATAAAGACAGATTATCTTCAACACCCCCACTTTTTTCCTCTGGCTTTATTGAAGTAAAATTGACAAAAATTTCATACAGCAGAACCTGCATAGTTGATCACCTCTCTACACTGACCACCTCCTTAAGCCGACCCAATTCTCATAGACCGTACACGCACCGGGCTAGTTCCTCAGGTTGACACCTCCATGTGCTGACCACTTTGTTACAGTCCTTCGGGTGGTCACTTTACAGAGGTTCCACTGTATATTTCAGGTGTTCAATGTGATGACTTGACACATATATACAAACACACCCTTTCTTTAACAGAAAAGGTGGCCCGGTGTGGGGCCACGTAATCCCAGCACTCTGGAAGGCCAAGGCAGGTGGACTGCTTGAGCTCAGCAGTTTAAGACCAGCCTGAGCAAGAGTGAGACCCATTTCTTTTCTTTTCTTTTTTTTTTTTTTTTGAGACAGAGCCTCAAGCTGTCACCCTGGATAGAGTGCTGTGGCATCACAGCTCACAGCAACCTCCAATGCCTGGGCTCAAGCGAGTCTCTTGCCTCCACCTCCCAAGTAGCTGGGACTACAGGTGCCCGCCACAACGCCTGGCCATTTTTTGGTTGCAGCCATCATTGTTGTTTGGCCCGGGCTGGATTCGAACCCGCCAGCTCAGGTGTACGTGGCTGGAGACTTAGCCCGTTGAGCCACAGGCGCTGAGCCGAGACCCCATTTCTACTAAAAATAGAAAAACTAGCTGGGAGTTGTTGCAAAGACACTTGTAGTCCCAGTTACTTGGGAGGCTGAGGCAAGAGGATGGCTTGAGTCCGGGAGTTTGAGGTTTCTGTGCACCGTGACACCACGGTACTTTACCTAAGGAAAATTCACAAAAATTAATCCAACCTCAAACAGCCGATGGAATTTTGAAGATTTTCTCACAGGCCTGGATAAAGTGACTGACTCGTCTCACTTGGTCTAGGATGTTTCATTTTTAGTACCAAAATTCTTGTCTCCTAGGGAACCCCTTAGTCTCGGGAAAACTGGGGTGATTGGTCACCCTTGGCTTAAGACCAACAGGCAAAATCGGAGCAAGAGGACTAAGAATCTAGAGGGAGGGTTCTGAGGGAAAGGGCATTCCATGAATTTTTCGCATGATGGAGATATGATTAAAGTACATACTGAAAAAGAAAGGCAATTAGAAACTTCAGGAAAAATAAACAATTATGTAAGAAAACAATCACCCAAACTTAAAAGAGATTAACTGCAGCATGATTTTAAGCTACTGTCTCAGGGTGAGGAAAGAGAATCTGTTTGTCCTTGATGTTAGAAATCGTCTCCTGTGAGTGAATCACAGTTGCTATCAACAGACATTGGACCCGAAGTGGGTGTTTTTAATACACTACTTGATCCAATACAAAAAAGATGGGCATAACAATACAAACATCACTTATTCTTTTCAACTTTTAGAATCAAACTGTGCCTAATGCAGAGAAGACTTGGTTGAGGTTCAGGGAAAGAATACAAATATTAGAAATTTTTTTTTTTTTTTTTTTGAGACAGAGTCTCACTACGTTGCCCTCAGTAGAGTGCCCTGGAGTCACAGCTCATAGAAACCTCTAACTCTTCAGTGATTTTGTTGCTTCAGCCTCCCAAGTAGCTGGGACTACAGGCACCCGCCACCATGCTCGGCTATTGCTTTGTTGTAGTTGTCATTGCTGTTTAGCAGGCCCGGGCTGGGTTTGAACCCGCCAGCCCCAGTGTATGTGGCTGGCGCCCTAACCACTGAACTACAGGCACCAAGCCTAGGAACTTTTGACAATGTAAAAATTAACGCATGGTTGTCAGGAGTTGAAAAGATTGCCAGGAACAGGGTTGGGTTCCTGGCAATCCACAATACTGCTATGAATTGGTGCAACATGAAATAGAGGTTCATGTGTTAGGTTGAAAGGTACCAGGTAGAATAAAATAACAGCAACAACCCTCAAATTCGAAGAGGCGGAAGGGATAAGAGAAGTGAGCTGAATCCTGGTGTTTGACAGTAGGAAGCCAAAGGCTTTCTGTTAAAGAAGGAATTCGAACAATAGTAAATAATATTGGCCGCGTGGTGGCTCACACCTGTAATCCCAGCCCTCTGGGAGGCTGAGGTGGGAGGATACCTTGAGCTCAGGAGTTCAAGACCAGCCTAAGCAAAAAGCAAGACCTATCTCTACTAAAAATAGAAAAATTATCTGGGAGTTACGGCAGGCACCTGCAGTCCCTGCTACTCAAGAGGCTGAGGCAGGAACATCACTTGAGCCCAGGAGTTGGAGGTTGCTGTTAGGCTGAAGCCACAACACTCTAGCCTGGGCAACAGAGTGAGACTCTGTCTCCATTTTTAAAAAAAGAAAAGAAGTAATATTTGTATATTATCCAGAGTTTTTATCTTTATTTATTTTTATTTTTTATTTTTTGCAGTTTTTGGCCAGGGCTGGGTTTGAACCTGCTACCTTTGGCTTATGGGGCCGGCACCCTACTCCTTTGAGCCACAGGTGCTGCCCTATTATCCAGAGTTTTGAAGATAACCACCAAAAAGACAAAAATCAGAAGCAGTTAAAAGAGGACAGCTCCAGGTGACAAGCCTAGGGAGGAAGGAAGCAGGAGACTGTGGCTTTTTGTTATAAACGCCATACACCACAGCCATTTGCTGTCCTCGTAAAGGCAGAAATAAAAAGCAAACTGAATCAACACACACACAGATCTTGGGATTTTAGCACCCTCTGGCTAGCTTCCTGGTAGAAAATCCAGATATTATAATGGCTGCACTTAGGCCTGCTCTGAAGGCCAGGGAAGAGCAGGGGGCCGCCGAGAGGGCCTTGGCTCGTCAGGCCTGTCCACCATAGGGAAAGAAACAGCCCTGAGTGAGTGAGCTTGATCTAGTCTCTCCCTGAATAGTGAACAAGGGCCGTCAATGTCCTTGTATTAGTCTGCCTGAACTGCTATAGCAACATAATATAGACCGGGCGGCTTAAGCAAACCAAATTTATTTTCTCATAATTCTGGAGACTGGAAGTCGGACATCAGGGTGTCTGCACAGCTGGGGTCCGGTGAGAGCTCTCTACCCAGTTCACACCTTCTTGCTGTGTCCTCACATGGCAGAAGGAGTCAGGGGGGTGGGCCACGCTCACATCATTTGACCTCCACTACCCCCTAAAGATCCTGTCTCTAGATACTGTCACCCGGTGGGAGGAGGGTTAGGGCTTCAACATGTGAATTTGGAGGGAACACATACAGTCCAAGCAGTCCTGAACACTGACCAAGAGGTCCCCCAAGCAGGGGCTGGAGATTCTCTCTGCACTGTGCACTTTTTTTTTGTCACCCTGGGTAGAGTGCTGTAGCATCACAGCTCACAGCAGCCTCTAACTCCTGGGCTCAAGCGAGTCTCCTGCCTCCACCGCCCAAGTATCTGGGACTACAGGCGCCTGCCACAATGCCCGGCTATTTTTGGTTGCAGCTGTCATTGTTGTTTGGTGGGCCCGGGCTGAATTTGAACCCGCCAGCTCAGGTGTGTGTGGCTGGTGCCTTAGCCGCTTAAGCCACAGAAACCGAGCCGGCACTGTGCACTTTTAAGAGACAATTCTTTAAGAGAATTCTCTGTTGAGCCCCAAGTTTGGCTGTTAAGTTACAGTTGCTCCCACCAGGGAGGAGGGTAACCAAATACAGCTGACCTCTGAACGACATAGGTTTGAGCTATGAGGATTTTTTTCAATAAACATATTGAACACAGTTGGGCAATAACAAAATGAGCAAAAGATTTCAACAGACTCTTTACCAAAGAAGAGACGCAGATGGCCCGTAAGCACATGAAAAGATGCTCGACATGGTGGGTCATCACGAAATTCAAAATAAACTCACAATGGATTACTGGGATGCACCCATTAGAATGGTTAAAATTTTAATACCAACGGTTTTTGGGTAGGGGGGAGACAGAGCAGGTAGCACTTCCCTGCATTGTCACTGGGTGTGCAGAGTGAAGGGTCTGCCAGCACACATTCTCTCTGTGACACTGCCAGAGTCCTACCAAGCTAAGTACACATTCGTCCTCGCCAGCTCAGCAGTCCCGCTCTGAGACGCTGATCAGAGAGAACCGAGAGCCCATGCCCTCACGAAGATCCGTCTGAGTGTCAACAGCGGCTTTTGTGCATAATGGGCAAAAATCGGAAATAAATCAAATGCCCATCAGCTGAACGGCCGGGCCACGGGGCAGAGCTCAGCAGTGAGAGTGACTTCTGTCACGTGGGACAGCTCTCTTTCTTTTCTTTTTTTGAGACAGAGTCTCGCTCTGTTGCCCAGATAAGAGTGCTGTGACGACACAGCTCACAGCAACCTCAAACTGTGGGCTCACGTGATCCTCTTGCCTCAGCCTCCTGAGTATCTGGGACTACATGTGTCCACCACAATGCCCGGCCAGCTTTTCTGTGTTCAGTAGAGACGGGGTCTCCTTCTTCTTAAGGCTGGTCTCAAACTCCTGAGCTCAGGCGATCCACCCACCTCAGCCTCCCAGAGGGCTGGGATTACAGGTGTGAGCCAGCGTACCTGGCCCACATTTCTATAACATACTGAAAAACGCAGAGCTATGGGCATTGGTACAGCGCTTCCAAGGCGAGACTTCGAAGGTGACCATAGTGGTGTTCAGCAATGAGGTCAGTAGCACTGTTTCTAGGATGCGTTTGTGAACTTAATCCCCAGACCTTTGCACAGACTGGGAAAGAGAAAGAGAAAGTGAAAGAGACACAGAGAGAATATTCACCACATGGTGTCCTGAGCTTTGCTTTCTAACACTCTAATAATAGACCTGGAGATTGTTCCCCATAAGCACGTGCCCAGCTGCCTCATGTCAGTGAAAGCTGCCCACGCGCCAAGGTGTCTGAGCCACAGTTAACAAAACGAATCCTTTACTGATCACCACCGGTTTCCAATACCTTTCTCTTACAAGCAACAATGCCACAAATGCCTTTTATGTACACGTGCTAGGTATCAAAGTTAAATTTTCAGAGTGAAAAGTGTGATTCTCATACCAACATAAAGTGATTGTGTGTTGAAGACTTACTGAGTTCAATAATGAAGGGACCCGCGGGATGGTAAAGCTGGCTCCAGAGAACTCCAGAGCCTGGGTCCCCATAAGTGCCGAAGGAAATCTGGAACATGACAGTTGTGTGTTGGATACAAAACTGGCTAATGTCCTCCAGGGCAATAAAAGCCTATAGCTTTTTTACGGGTCAGAAATAATTTGCATCCCTCCCAGACAGAATTCACTCGGCTTGTTATTAGACAAGAATAATTTGCATGGTTAACAGTTTTCCACAAGCTGACATCTGCCCTTTGGAGGTGTAAAACCGTGATCTATAGTAAACAGTAGGTCAAACCAATGTGCATAATTAGGTGATCCTTCAGGGGGTTGGTAGACAGTGCCTCGCTGTGACACGAAGGACCAGCCGCACTCATTTTAACTATTTCTAAGTTTTGAATTATTTTTGCTAACAGACAGTTGTGAGATAAATTCCCCACAGACCTGCAGGTTCTGAGGGTCCATAATGTGCATTTGTAATGTCAATAAATGTCACCACAGTGACCCTTGGAGGTTGTGCCAGCTGTGTGAGAGTGCCAGTCCCACGCACCCTACCACACCCTGGGACCCTGTCGTCCCGCTGGAGAGAAGCCTGAGAAGTCAGGTCATGGGAGCTGTTTACTCCGGAGCAAAAGGATTCAAAGAGGACGTGATACGGCTTGTCTCCTACCTGAAGACCCTTCACAAAAGAGGAAAGATTGTTCTAGAATGTTCCAAAGGGCAGAACTTGAAGGCAGGGGTAGGAACGGCAGGGAGACCCCATCAGAAAGAACTCAGAGGAGGAAGGGTTTTAGCAGGTGGCAGCAAACCCAGGGAAAGGACGCAAAAGTCCCGGCCTCACCCCTGGCTCAGTCCCGGTACCCAGGACTCATCCTGCTGGCTGTCACCCCCGGGCCCCACCTGAGGGACCTGTCCCTGCTGCAGGGGCTCCAACAGCCGGGTGGAGTCCTGGTGGTCTTCTCAACTCTGCCCCTTGTCAGTGATTGATCTGGGTGCGATTCTAACCCACAGGTTCTCAACCTTCCTCATGCTGCGACACTGTAATACAGTTTCTCATGCTGTGGTGACCCCCAACCATAAAATTATTTTCGTCGCTACTTCATAAATGTAATTTTGCTACTGTTACGAATCTTAATGTAAATATCTGATGTGCAGGATGGTCTTAGACCCCTGCGAAAGGGTTGTTCACCCGCAAAGGGGTCGCGACCCACAGGTTGAGAATCGCTGTTCTAACCTCTCAGCAGGGTTGGAACCCAGGCTGGTCACCCTGGGCTGGCTGATATCCTTAGAGGAAGGAAGAGTTCTACCCAGGCCTGCAGGAGCGGGCCAGACGCATCCCTGGGTGTTTGAGTTGGGAGATCCAGAGAGCGGCAGGACGAGGGATAGGAGGTCTAAGAAAAGATTGGGAGCCCATGTCCCAAGGTGCGGAGCCCCCCTGTGGGGCCCCTGCTCCCATGCATCAAGGACTTCACAAGGGCAACAACGTCAGGGCCTGGACCCAGGATGGGGCCTTCTGGGAGGGCTGCAGGAGATGCACAGTGGGAAACTGCCCTGAGCAGAGGTTACCTGGAAGCAAAGCTCTGAGAACACAGGGTGGGAAAGCCAAGTTGTAGCAGGAAGGGAAGAAGGACGAGAACGGCGGAGGCACAGCGCCGCCCCGTGCCAGGGCCACCACCCTTCTGGGGGAGGCAGGCCCTCAGCCACGTGTGTGAACCCCGGACCTAGCAGTTTCCTGAGGCGCTTCCAGCCCCTGCGCTTTCTGTAGCTAATCATGCCACCGGGGAGGGGTTTAGACGGTGGCCCTGTGAGGCTTATCTCATTCTCACTTGGGATAGCGATCTCCGGATTGCCCAGGGCCTAGACTCCCACCCGAACAGAGCCCGGAATCTCTGCCCTTACAGTTACTCCTCAGAGCCACCTGGGGACATGTGGATTAAAGCGTTATGGTCCTTGGAAAGGCAAGAGGCCATTTAGGGACAACCTGGCAGGGCGCAAAGAACCTCAACGAGCCCCCAGGTGCATTTTCCCCAGCGGAGAGCTGGCCGCTAAGAGAACAGAGCCCTGGATGGGCAGCTGTGATGGGAGTAAAAAGGATATAAAGTGTCCCCTTGGAATTCAGCCGCTGGGGATAAGATTGGGGAGAGGGCTTCTGCAGTTGTGATGCCAGATGGCAGATGGGGATTAGGAATTTAGGAAGAGTAAGGGAAGTCATCCACATCCTCCCCCGACCCTGATGGTGGCAGCCCCCAGCCTGCCCTGCAGGGCACTCGGTGCCAGACAGTGTCACAGTGCAGGGACCAGGCTGGGGGCCTTGTAGCTGCTGTTCCAGTGACACCTAAAACAGCCTTTTCCCCTGTTTTAGAAGGTGTGGAAATTGAAGTTTAGAGAAGTGAAGAAGGTGATGAATTCAGGGTAAAACTCTAGGTCCATCGATGTGTGGGTGCTCACAACACAGTGCCACCCAGCAGTGCCCCCTCACCCATTTCATACCCACACCCAGTTTAGACACGACCCTCTCCAGGAGGGAGGCGGCCTTCTCCTCACCGGCTCCTTCAGCATCAGAGCCTGATCCTGTTGTCATAGCAACAGCTTTAGACCTCACCAGTCTCTCCCGGCTCAGTGGGGAGGTACTGGAGGGGATAATCCGCCATTTGCTAGCAAATTCAGGGCACTGCGGCTCATGCTAGGCAGAGAGGCATCCGATGGTGGGGCGAGGGTGACGGAGACGAGGTGCACTCCGAGCCTCTGTTCCCTGCCTGGGATATGCTGCACACTGGCTCCCTGGGGTGCCAGGTGGAGGAACCCCCCTCCTGGGTTCAATGCTCATTCACAGATGCTTCCTCAGGAGCGCGATTCTGGAGATGTGGGAGTGGTCATATTCAGTGGGGGGAGGGGATGATTCTGCCCTTATGGAGCTTCTAGTCTAGGGGGGGAAGCAGGCGTGGACAGTAAATGGAGCCCCTTCATGACAAATAGTGCAGAAGACGCTGTGGAGTAAGAGGCCAAGAGCTCCAGAAGCAGGTGCCTGTGACTTAAGGGACGCAAAGGCAGGCCTGGGATGCCCATCCACAGAGCCCCACCGGCCCACTCCCAGCTGTCGCGGAACCCAGAGGTGATCGTTCTGTGCTAAGGCAGAAGGCAGGAGAGTCCCAGGATCAAAGAGGGACGGCCACCCCCTACCTACCCATCCAGACACCCCCAGCCAGACTCCAGCAGCACAGCCTGGGCTGGGAGAGCCAGGGGTTCCTTTGTTTAGGCCCCTCTTGTTATCGTAGGTTAGCAGCTCTCTGGGACGGACATAAGGCCCAGGGTGGGTCAGGGACAAACTTGTCTGCTCAGAAGGAGCTGTGCATCTGACCCTGGGGAGAGACACCACCTCCCTCGCCACAACCACGCCAGGGGTGGAGGCCTTGCCAGGGCTGCTTTGCATGTCTAAAGTGGAACAGTCACAGCACTTCGTCCCCCTAGCAAAGCCACCACCTCATGTCCCCATTACTGTGCCTTCTGTCTCTCCCTGCCTGGCCACCACAGGGTTTGCCTCAGTCTTCAGAGCCCCAGGGAACATTTTTTTGGAGGCATGGCAGGCCTGCCCCGCACTCTGGGGTCCTCAGCATTGTGGGGGGACCGCTAGCAGCCCTCCCAAGCTTTCCCCTCTTCCCTCCACTTAGCAGAAGAGCCAAGGCCCTGATTTCTCAGAGCTTGATTCCCCAGGCTTCCTGCCTGTCACCTGAGCCCTGCGACTCCTCGCCTTCCCCTCCAGCCTGGTGGAGGCTGCTGGGTATAGCTCCCTACCCACCCTTGACCCATACGGCACCCACCCCTACTGTGGGTCAGGGTCAGGTCTTCCTCTTAGCTAGTGGGGCGGAGACAGCACTCCCTTCCTGGTGGTCTCTCCCCTCCTTAGAGCCCTGCCTGTATCTCCCCAGAACCAAAACTGGGAGAGATTGAACTTGAACTTGCCATCTCAGTCTCAGCGGCTAGTGCCATTTCTTGCTGCTTCAGACTGGTGTCTGACTAAATGCAACGTGGAACCCTGGGTAGGATTCTGTAACAGAATAAGGACTTGAGTGGAGAAACTGGTGAGATTCAAAAAGAAGTCTGTGGTTTTGTGGTTTTGTTACAAGTGTGGTACCAGCATTGTCTTTTCAGTTTTAACAAATGCATGTGTCGAGGGGGGATGAAGGGATGGTGAAATATTAACATCAGGGGACACAGAGTGACCTGCAGATGAGAACTGTCCTGCCTGTGTGTTTTCAGTGGATCTCAAATTATTCCAGAATAAAAAATTATTTATTTATCTATTTATTTTTCTGCAGTTTTTGGCCGGGGCTGGGTTTGAACCCTCCACCTCCAGCATATGGGGCCGGCACCCTACTCCTTTGAGCCACTTGCGCCACCCTAAAGATTTATTCTTTTGAAACAGTGAATCTGGGTAAAGGATACACAGAAGTTCTTTATACTGTCCTTGCAACTTTTTTGTAAGTTTGAAAATATTTCAAAATACAAGGTCCTAACCCCTTCATAGCAGCATTATTTATAATGGCTAAAAAGGGAGGGCAGTCCAGGGACGGGTGGGTGGACACGCAAAGTGTGGGGTGTCCAGACCATGGAACATTGCCCAGCCAGAAAGAGGGAGGGCTTTTTGCTACACCCTATGACACGGATGAACCAAGAAGATGTTCTGCTGAGAAATCAAGCCAGTCGCAGAAGGACAAATGCTGTTTGATCACACCCCTGTGAGACTCCTAGAATACTCAAAAATCAAAGACAAAGTACAGTGGCTGTTGCCAGGGCTGGAGGCGGGTAGGGGGAACTGTTTCCCTGGGGACAGGGTGTAGGTTCAGGAAGGGGAGAAGTGCTCTGGGGATGGTGGCACGCAGGCAGGCTAAAATATGTGGCGTTATTGAGCCACACACTCGAAAACGGTTAAGATGGTGAGTTTTATTTTAATTTTAATTTTAATTTTTTTTGTTTTTGAGACAGAGTCTCACCATGTTGCCCTTGTTAGAGTGCCATGGCATCACAATCCATAGCAACCTCCAACTCTTCGGCTTAAGTGATTCTCTTGCCTCAGTCTCTCATGTACCTGGAACTACAGGCGCCTGCCACAACGCCCGGCCATTTTTTTGTTGCAGTTGTCATCGTTGATTTTTCACTGCAATTTAGGACCTGCAGTCACAGATACATATATATATGACAAAACCAAAATTGTACACAAGAATGCTTTCTCCGACTCGGCACCTGTAGCTCAGTGGCTAGGGTACCAGCCACATACACCGGAGCTGGCAGGTTCGAACCCAGCCCAGTCCTGCCAAACAACAATGACAACTACAGCCAAAAAACAGCCAGGCATTGTGGCAGGTGCCTGTAGTTCCAGCTACATGGGAGACTGAGGCAAGAGAATTGTTAAGTCTAAGAGTTTGAGGTTGCTGTGAGCTGTGATGCCACGGCACTCTACCGAGGGCGATAAAGTGAGACTCTGTCTCTAAAAAAAAAAATGCTTTCTCCATGTGACACACCATGATATTTACTATTATACTTCTTAATATTCTATATTTTATTTTATTATCTTTATTTTTTTGAGACAGAGCCTCAAGCTGCACCCTGGATAGAGTGCTGTGGCATCACAGCTCACAGCAACCTCCAATTCCTGGGCTCAAGTGAGTCTCCTGCCTCTGCCTCCCAAGTAGCTGGGACCACAGGCGTCCGCCTGTAGCTCAGTGGCTAGGGCGAGCCATTTTTTGGTTGCAGCCGTCATTGTTGTTTTGGCGGGCCCAGGCTGGATTCAAACCCACCAGCTCAGGTGTACGTGGCTGGGGCCTTAGCCACTTGAGCCACAGGCACTGAGCCAATTTTCTATATTTTAAAACAAAATGTTTGCAACTGTGTGAACTGATTCAACACCCAATGAGTCATAACTGGCAGGAGAAAAAAAACCAGCACACAGTGCCACCCCTGAGGGTGAGAGGCAACCAGGCCCCAGCCTGTTGTGTACCAGCAGGACAGGCGACTTCACACACTGCTCTGAAACGCTGTATTTCTTTATCAAACACACGTGTGAGGATACAACGGGGCAGAGGGGTGGAGGTGGGTGGTGCCCTTAGCGTAGGGTCTGGCCCCTACACAGCTCCCCGCAGACGTTAGCCATGACTGCAGTGAGGTCATGTTTTGATTGCACAGTAGCCCAAGGGTGACGGATAGTAGCAGTGGTGCCTTTATAACCTCCTTATCCCTGAGTAGGCCTCAGGTCGGGGACATCCTCATATGAAAAACAGCACCGTTCTCTTGCCTGTTACCCAGCACCCCTTCTCTCTCTTGGCATCTAGACTGTTGGAGGGAAGGGAGGAGAGAGAGAGAAAGAGAGAGAGAGAGAGTTTCTGAGTTTCAAAATCAAAGCTTTTGATTGGCAAGAGCCTGGGATTTTGAATTTTAAAAGCCAGCTTTGAAGGACTCAGGATGCAAAGTTTGCACCCGAGTCATAGACTGGCGTGAAAAGATGAAGGGCCAGCCATGGGGACCCACTTCTCAGACGCAACATCTATGTGTTCTCTAGATAAGAAGACAGACAACCTAATTTCTTTTGTAGATGGTCAAAGATTTAAACACACTTTTAACCAAAGAAGACCTACAGATGTATGTCTTTACCAAGCACGTAAAAAGATGGTGAACATTATTCAGTAGTCATTAGGGAAATGAAAATAAATTAAAACCACAATGACGTTTCATCATGACATTGGAGAGGATGCGGACGAGCTAGGACTCTCACGCGCTGCTGCTGGGAATGTGAGAAGGCACAGCCGCCCTGGACAGCAGCTTGTTAATTTCTTAAAAAGTTCAACACGCTCCCGCTTATGACCTGTCCTTCCATGCCCGTGTTTTCACCAGACAGGGAGAAAGCATTTGCACGCACACAAAGGTGCACACCAATATTCGCCCAGCACCGGAAACAGTCCTAACGTCCATCATCAGGGGGACAGATACATGTGACACGTCCCTACCTGGAATACTGCTCGGCAATTATAAGGAAGGAATGGGTTCATGTTACAATACGGATGAACTTCAAAATAATTACACTGAAAGCAAGAAGCCAGGCAAAAATGCCAGATACATATGGCATGGCTCCACTTATGTAAAATTCTAGACAATCAACGGTGATCTGTGGTGACAGGAAGCACGTCCCGTTTGCTTGGGGCTGGAGGATGGATGGCGAGGGAGGAATTACAAAAAGACAAGAAAGTTGAGGTTGATGGATATGTTCATTATCTTAATTGTGTTTCATGTAAGCACACGAAACGCATCAAATTGTATACTTTAAATATGAGCGGCTTATTACATATCAATGGCAGCTTAATAAAGCTGTTTTGTTTTCTTTAAGTCAGTCTTGAAAGACTCAAGATTTAAAGTTCATGCCGTGAATATCAGGTTGGCATGAACAGAGGAGGGCCTCCCTCCCAATCTCTCTCTCAGGCACACGTTCTAAAAAAAGGAAAACGAGCTGTTTTCCTGTACACCACACCCGAAAAGGAAAATAAAACACAGGAAAAATAAACTGTTTTCTGTACCATAGTTCTGACAGAAGATGCGAGAGGCTTTCTGATGCTCCCGACTCACATTGCAAAATGACAGTACCCGGAGCTACAGCAGAGCCCGCAGGTTAAGGCCTCAGGCCCCCAAGACGGTCCCCACTGCAGGTGCTGATTGCAAGGACCAGAGACTCTCCATAGCTGCCCATCTCCCTGCACTGACCACCTACTTAGCAGGGACAGCATTTGGGCCCGTGTGTCGCACACGCTGGCTGGCAGGTGCATGGTGAGCACAGGGGCACCCATGGGCCATAGATGC
This sequence comes from Perodicticus potto, assembly GCA_963574655.1. Lineage (NCBI taxonomy): Eukaryota > Metazoa > Chordata > Mammalia > Primates > Lorisidae > Perodicticus > Perodicticus potto. The sequence goes on from CAUYRH010109920.1 coordinate 14,159, forward strand.
TGCCCGGAGCTGCCTCCACCGTTCAAGTGCCCGTCCCCACTGTCACATTCACATTTATACCCAATCCTGTGGTGACCCCAGGTCTCAAAAGCCTCACAGGCAAACTCCCACTCATAGTGGCTCAGAGACCTTAGCTCAAACTAGGACAGCACAGCCCTGTACTCAGCCCTGTCTGCACTTCAGGCTCAGAGGGCTGGCGGCTTTGGAGACCCGGTCCCTCCTCCGAAAGCCAGTCTCACCTTGGGCACGTGCTCAGCCTTGACGTGTGCCCATAACTCAGTGGTTAGAAAGGGTTTTTTCTCGAGCAGTTCTTGTTTTAAAAAAACCCAGGCAGGCTTTTGCAAACAGCCAAGACCTTCCTACGGAGGTGGGAAGGGGCCATGTCTTGCTGAGGGGTAGGGGGACAGAGGTATCCTGCAGTGACCAGCTAGCTGAGGGACGGTATCCCAGCCCTTATGGGCAGGTTGAGGGGCAATGGCAACTGAGATCCCTGAGGGTAGAGAGGCAGTTTGATCCCTTTTGGAAAAGTCAAGACATGTCCATCATGAGAAAGAAGGGAAAAAAGAAAACCAAAACAAACAAAAAATCCTTATATTTTCTGCACCAAAAGCCTGGATCCCCTCCTTCAAAATGAGAATGCGTGGGGGCAAGACACAAATATAAGAAACTTTACTTAACAAATGCAATCAGTGTAACCTGGTTTCTCGTACCCTCAACGAATCCCCAACAATAAAAAACAAATTAAAAAAACAACAAAACAAAATGAGAATGCATTTAGGAAGAAAAGATGACATGAGCCAGTTCTGTATAAGTGGGCCCCCACCCCCGTTCCAGCTCCCAGCCCAGGGCTTCAATGACTGCTGCCTCCTGGGCAGGAGATTCCTCCTAATAACTAGACCTGCACCCACTGCGACTCGAGGTAACCCGAGTGCAGTGCTGGGGCATCACCAAAACAGCCAGAAATATCAAGTCACTTTCTGTTATGCCTTGAATGACTCTCCTTTATTGGGAAGAATAAAATCTCATGGGCAGAAATAGAAAACACTGCAAAAATATTTATCTGTTGACATAATAGTTGAAATTGCAAGGGTTTTAGAAAACCTGGGAAGAATGACATCTGTCATCTGGAAGATGCCGCCTCGGGGTCGCCGACTGATGGGTAAGGGGCAGACATCCTCTGCTTGCCAAAACCTGGTCTTAAGAGTCCAAATGGGCTTTACCCAGTGCCTCATAGGGGGCCCTAAACCGGGCAGTGAACAGTGACTGGGTAAGCTGAATTCTATTTCTAAGGCCACAGGGGCACTGGCTATTTAAAAGAAGAAATTTAGGTGTAGCGACAACAATAAAAAAATCATTAGAATGCAAATTAGCCCTCTCCTCTCCATCCTTTCTTGGTAAATCTGATTTTCTATTTTTCTGCGTGCTTAGAGCTGGGAGGAGCGTCTGTAAGTCTGGCAGGAGGAAAATCAGTGGGCGCTCCCGCAGGGCCACAGGCACTACCCCGGGGACCTACAGAGTACTTGGCCCCATTTGCACTTCTCAGGACAAAGGTTGCAAGGGCTTTGAGACTCCTAAGCTCTAAGGTCAAGGGCACCACTGGCTGCTCTGAGACCTGTGCCCAGGACCCCAGGTTACTTGTGTGAAGGTGTAGCAGAGGCTTGGGCTCCCTGTACATCCCCCTCCTCTGTTCTCCCTGCCCTTTCTCAGACCCTCATGTGCGTGTGGACCAGCAGCTCCTGCACTGTCCTGGAGAGGGCCACCCCCAGAGGGCCACCCCCAAACAAGCCATCCCTTAAAACTCAGGGCCACTCTTAGACCCAGGGAAGAGGGACCCATGGGGTCCCTTTTTCCGGGCCCCATAACTTAGAAGGCCCTCCTCTGGCCCTCCTTTGGGCAGATAGCTGGGAAGAAGGTCACATATTAAGGGCACACGATGGCCCTGTCCCCAGGTCACCCTGACTTGGGATCAGATGGCTACAAATCCGGGGTTCCCCCGACCCTCACAGGTCCAATAATTCACTAGAATGGCTTACAGACCCCCGGAGAGTGCTAAACTTAGATTTTCCATTTTATTATAGTAAAGGATACAAATCAGCCAGCCACAGGGACAGAGCATAGGCCGGGTCTGGGAGAAACACACAAGCAAAGTCCCTATTGGCCTCAGGGACACATCCCCTCCAGGTGCGTGGATGGGGGACAACACACAGACCAGGGACAACTGTTCTGTCTCCTTCCCCATTTTAGGAGACATGTGGTTAGTTTGGGCCCCCTGAGCAGTCCAGACACTCTCCATATCTCAAGGTCCTTGACTTAACCCATCTGCAAAGTTCCCTTTGCCACACTAAGTAATCTATTCACAGGCTTCAGGGGTTGGGATGAGGGCATCTGCGGGGACCATTATTCTGCTGACCACACCCTGTGACTGGTCCCTGGGCCCTTCCTGAAGCTGGATCGAGTTTGATTCCAGTTTTGTAGCTCTGCACAGAGCATCGCCACACATCCCAGTCACAAAGGAAAGTTGAGCCCAGGCCCCAGGACCTGGCCGTGCAGCTGGGGGTTAAGGCCCTTTTGTGTTCTGTGACCACAGTCCTGCCTGAGGGCCAGCAGGGGTGGGCTGGAAGCAGGCTCGCAGGGCTAGCTGCACACAACGGGTCAGCTTGCCTGGCTCAGCTCTGGCAGGGAAGGGACTCTCTGAAAGGAAGCTCCCTCCCTCCCCAGGTCTTTCTTGTTCCTGTCCACCCTGACCAGGGACAGGTCTTTCATGGACTGGGAAATGTGGATCCCAAGCTCTGGCCACAGAGCTGCTCTGCTCAAGCCATTATTTGATGTTTTGCCCGTAGGGCTGAGCAAGGAAGCTGATCCTCATCTTTGAGTTCAAAGTTTGTGTGTAGTGTCCAAGTCCCCTGCAATTCCCAAGGCTGCCATGTAGAGTTGCACAGGTTTGCACTGCACAAGAGCAAAAGGCCAAAGTGATACCCAGCACTGAACCCAGTCTGAGCTGCGCCCGACTCCTGCCGCTGGGAGCCCCCTGATGAGGCTGCAACTTCCTAGAGAGGGAGCCCTTTTCAGATCTACCCAAGAAGTACCACGTAAAGCCAACAGCCACCCTGACCGCCTCCATCACAGACGTGAAGGAACTCAGAGAGGTGAAGTGACGTGTCCAGGACTGCACGGCTGGGCCGTGATAGTTGGAATTCAAGCCAGGTCTTCCCATTCTATGGCATTGCCGACAGCAAAATTGTGCAGAATAAAACACCGCCGTATTCATCTTCAGCTCGAAGCACCTGTCCTGGCCCTTAGGACTGTTTCAAAGTTGAAGGGGGTGAGGGCGGTGCCTGATGCTGAGCTGGGCTGCCTGGCCACTCACTCTGGTGGCCGAAGTTATTTGTTTATCTAGCTGAAGATCAGTTTCTCTGGTGTTGAGGGTTAACTGAGCACAGGGCTCTGTTCTGCCTGGGAAAGTGCCAAAGCGAGAGAGAAGACAGCTGGCGTGAGGTAAGGGAGGTGGCCCTGACTCTGCCCCTCCCCCCCTCCTAGACACAGGTGCCCCCTTGGGCTCTGCGGGGGTGGGGACGCAGCTGTCGGTTTGTGTTAAGCCAGGAGTGGGGGCTCCCCCAGAAGCCTTTACAGATGAGGAGGGCGATGTCTACTCCTTCGCTCTTCTCCACTCGGGCAGCTCTCGGGGAGGAATCTCCTGCTCTCCCCAGGCTGCTCCTTCGGCTCCCGGCCACCATCCCGGGCAAGGGCAAGACGTCTCCCTGAGCCCCAACCTGCTCCTCCTGCTTTTCCTTCACAGCTTCTTGCTCTGTCCCCTCCTCAGACAAAATGAGAATCAACACTGACTTGGCAGGACTGGGAAGGCAGCAGATGGAGGAGAGGCGCCCTCAGAGGCCTCCGGCCACTCGGCTCCCGCCCTTGCCTTGGAGAGCTGTTTCCTTCGCCAGGGAACTCCGGCTTGTTCTGTGGGTCGCAGATTCCCGTGTGCGATGCACAGCCACACAGCTGACACGTGTGTGCGTCTCCTGGGAGAGTTGGAATCAGGACGCGTCCTGCAAACGTATTTGGAAAGAAGCCAGAGCAGGGGCATCACCAAACGAGGACCCCGCCCAGAGGTCTGGGGCGGTTGTCTTATTCCTGAGCACACAGATTCAGTTCGTTCTCACTCTGGAGATGATGGGAGAATTCAAGAACCACGGTCACGCCAACCTCAGACTTCCTGCAGAGGGTCGAGACATCCATCACTGTTCCTCCACAGATGAATAGAGTGTCCCATTCCCGGTCTCTATGACAACTGCCCCCAGCGCGTCTGTAATCATGAAACGGAATTCGTCGAAAGTGTTATTCAGTGAACTCGTCTCCAGACAAACAGGTTGAGGAAGGAAATTACCAGTACCTCTGAATGGGTCTTCGTTTCTAGGCGAACAGTTCAATCAGCCTGATGAGATACCTGAAGCCACTGTGAGAAAGGATGGCCATTAATTGAGGAGTGTTCCGGAAGGCGCCCTGGCCGCAGTGGGGAACGGGCTTTGCAAATGCCGCGCACAGCTCCTGGCACAGCAGAGCCCCCAGCGCCTGCCAGAAACATCAGGGATGAGGAGGCTTCGTTTCCTCCCACTCTCCCACCACCTTGGGCTTTCTGCTTTAAGTTTTCATCCCTGCAAGGGACACCCTATGCAGGGGACAAACTCCGCTCAGAAACGGAAAGTCCCAGAGTCCTCAAATCAGCGGCTGCCTTGAGGGGTTCATAGAGGGGCCTCCCCCCAAGCAGCAGGATGATAAACTAAGACTCCAGGACCTGGAGGCAAAGGAGAGCTTCCTATTCTGCACAAAGACCTTTGTATGTAAAAGGGAAAACAAAGTAGCATCTTTTCCCAATGATATAAATGATTCAGATTCACAGTAGAAAAATTAGAAAATAGGGAAAAACATGAAGAATAAGGTCAAGCCAAGTATAATCTCACCCTTACCTCAAATAACCACCTTAGGGTTTGGGTATAAGCTGTCGGCCCCACCCTCGTGTGCCTGCCAGGCTGACTCCCAACATGAATGGAGCAGGCTTTATCTTTCCTGCCCCTGTCCCTTAAAGTGCCCACGGGAGCAGGTTTATCTTCTCATCCCTGGATGAAAACGCTGGCACATATATGGCTTCTTAGCTCCTTCTCTTAGGTAATAGTTGCATGGGCATTTTGGGTTGCAACACAGTCTTAATTTGTTCCTCAGAATATTCAGCCTGTGGGAGACCAGAAATATGCCACCCCAAAATATGCATCTTCGTCATATGGATTGCTGAGCTGAAGGCAATTAAGAAGCAGCAGACGCAGGAAAGCTCAGCCCTCCCTGTATTTGCCTAAAAGCAGGGCCTAGGTTTGCAAAGACAGAAGGAAGGCCTGCTGCCCCCCAGCAGGGAGGTCAGAGGGCGCCACTGGCCACAACCTGGACCCTTATGGGTCTGGAGGCGGCACACAGGAATCCATGGACGAGCGTTTCTAACCAGCCGCCTGTCATCTGCCAGCTAGTCACTTTCCCCCAAGTTGCCACCCCTGGAGACTCAGAGTCCTCTTCCTTTGCCTTGTCACTTCCTATAAATTGTTCTTTTTTTTTTTTTGAGACAGAGCCTCAAGCTGTCACCCGGGGTAGAGGGCCATGGCATCACAGCTCACAGTAACCTCTAATTCCTGGGCTCAAGCGAGTCTCTTGCCTCCGCCTCCCAAGTAGCTGGGACTACAGGCGCCCGCCACAATGCCCGGCCATTTTTTGGTTGCAGCCGTCATTGTTGTTTGGTGGGCCCAGGCTGGATTCAAACATACCAGCTCAGGTGTA